>BMAO01004272.1:0-152178 GCA_019973975.1 Trichonephila clavata | reverse complement strand
GCATTACTTAAGCGAGACGTCATACTTTAAAACGCGTTTTACTCAAAATGAGTGTGTGTAATTTAATGCTCAAACAGGGCCAGTGATTGTTAAAAAAGTTTTAAAAATAATTAACTTAAATTTTTTGAGTATGTTCTGTATAATAGTAGAAGTGTTTTAACCTTCAGATTTATTAATCCCTGTTTTATTACAAGATTTACAGTCCTTTATGTGAATATAATCACTGTTTTACGAAGCAATTTCATATAATAACTAAGATAAAGTGCTCTAGTTTTTGTAAAAATTAAAGTATCTCTTTTCCTGAAATTCATTTAAAGTGAATAACAAAGCAACACAACAGAATTGAAAAAATAAAAATTTGTTCATAAATTTTGGTACAGAATGGGCCGCGTTAATGTTATTTTTTGTAAATTTTTACCCATTTTTTCCGGCGTCTTAGTACTAATAATTTCTTTTGATCTTCTGAGCTTTAGCATATTTTTCTTAAAATATACTAAACAAATTTTAAAACAACAAAAAATCCCCATATCTCCATTTTTTTATAAAAAAGAGTTGTTGCAAGTAGTCACATACTTTAAGATATCTTGAATATATATGATATAAAACTAAATAGGAATTGTGGGAAACCAATTGCACACACATTCTTCTACATCAATGAAGGAAAATCTTTCTTCTCCTACAGCTTTGTTGAGGAATCCAAGAAAATTCTAGTTGAAAGGTGATAAGTTCGGACTATAGGGAGGATGCTAGTGTTGTCTGGTGCTCTTTTAGTTTTACTTATGATGTTGCATGACCTAAGAGAAAGAAAACTTTGCGGATAGTATAAAGGGACGTCTTTTAAACTAGTAGATTACTTGAAATTTTTGTAAGAGATTATTGCAGCATACTGCATGAATGCACGTTTGTTAGCAATCGATCTATGTCTTATGAGTCTCCAAAACAATAGCAAAACTTTAGAATCAGTTAAAAAAGTATTTGCTTTAGCAGAACTTTTTCAATATTTTTGTGTCATTTCTAATTGGATCGCATTGTAAAGTGGCGTAACAAAGCACCCAAGTTCTTTCACGTTATAATATTCATTAAGAAATGCATTTCTGTCAATGTTTATTAAGATATCATAAGGGTTAGTAATTTTAACTAATTCTCTTGTTTTCAGTGAAAGGAAGTATAAAAAAGTTCCTCTTTCTATTTCACATTCTAGATCGTGAATATCTGCTCTTATCACCGAATGAAAAGGACCCATTTTGCGCTCCGACACCCATGGTCGCGGCAACATGTAACAAGAATAGGTATGGCAGTGCAGGTGAAAGGTTCCGTCTTAAGGCGATATGGTACCCTAATAATCATCAACCTGTCGAAATTTTTTATTGGCTTATTTGATACCCCGAATCTTTATAAATATGCCTGCAAAATTTCAAAGATTTACTTGCATTTTTTATCAAGTTATGGAGCAATATTTGATGCTGAACAGCAGCTACCACGCCCACATTTCAGATTATCTTCTTGAAAAAAGCCTCATAAAAATGAATAAATTATTTTCTACAGCGCATCAATGAGACTGACACTATATATGCAGTAACAAATCATTTCAAGAAATAATTGTGCAATTCATGCAAAAATTCTAGTTTGTGAATTATTTATTTAAGAGCAAATGGATTTGGTTCAGATTTAAAAGTTGTGCGTGCTTTTATATATTATTATGGATGAAATTAAAACTTCAAAACGGATTCTCCCAAAACACTGATACTAAATCTCATTTTCATAACTCAGATAATTAAAAATCTAATTCGCAAGAAAAGAACAGTTCTCCCATTTTTATATATTTGTTTTTGGTGATATATATATATCCCATGTGTGTGCAATTCAACACTTTTATTTTTAAAATAGTTTAAGATATTTATTTAAACAAATGCACTTATACAGTTCTTAGATTTTGATATATTTACTTATACATTGTTGTTGTTTTTGCTTTCTTTCTTGTACAATATTTAACATGCGAAGGCTTTTAAACTCATGGAAATAAAAAATAAAGGCATAATCATCTTTTGCATATGCTGTGCATTAACTCTGAGCATAGAATTAGCTCTAAAGTGTGTGTATTTATGTGGGACGGCGTCCAGGGGAAGGTTCGATTTTAATGTTAAAATAAGCACGCAGAGTTAAAATAACTTAATTTATTAATAACTCAACTAAAACATTAACTATTTACAAGGGGTATTAAATTATTCGAGTTAACACCATACTAATTCCGAAAACACGTACTCTTTCTCAAAACAACGGAGAGAGGGATTTCCTCTGACCTGCCTTCGTTCAAGTTTGGTGCAACTCCCAGTTTCTTCTTTCTGCCACCTTTATAAATACATTATCTCATCGTATCGCGCAGCTAAAACTCACGTGGTTTCGATTAGTGGTGCCATCTCTTACAATAAAAATCAAAAGAAGTAAAAGAAACTTGCACTCCTTTCCTACAAGTACGGCCGTAATGGGAATCACTGACCTCAGTGATTTTACATACCATACAATAAAAAATCGGCCTCTGCAAAATTAATATTAATCGGAGATAAAAATTCAAATATAGACATTCAAATTTGAAAATAAGGATACAACTCTAAAAAATGAAATATTAATAGCAAAGAAAGCAAAACACATTAATACACATTATGTTCTTTTTAAAAAGAATAGAAAACGCTTTTTATTAAAATACACATCATAGTGAGTAAAATTTCATTAAATCAGCAGATGAATTTGTTATCTTAGGTCCCTCATGATCACCCACTTTCTCTAAATCATATCTATCTCTAGGTTTTACTTTAACTATTCTATATGGTCCCAAAAACTTAGGCCTTAATTTCAAACGTGTTCCAAATTGTGTTCTCTGAATGACCACCAAGTCACCCGTCTGGTAGTTAGGGGCCTTCCTGCGCTTCCTATCATAGGTTCTTTTATTCTCTGCCTGTATCTTCTGGATATTTTTCTTTGCATCTTGTCGTAATTGGTTCCTCTGTTCTTGAATTCCTCCATCATTTCGTCCATCAGTAACACTCTCAGGCGAAGGTCTTCCTTGTTTCTCATGGTGACGCCAATTAATAATTCAAATGGAGACCACTTAGTACTACGATTAAATGTACTATTTAAAATTCTTTGAAGTTGGTCTACGAACTTGAACCACTTGGTAGACTCCTCAATTGACAGCTTGGTCAAAACGGGAATAATAGTTCGGTGTATTCTCTCGAATTGGCCATTCCCTCTGGGTACTCCGGTGGCGATTTGCAAATGTTGAATGTTTTCATTAGTATACTAATCTCCAAAAGCTCCAGAAGTAAAAGCAGAACCTCTGTCTGTTATTATTCTCTTGAGATTACCAAAAGTCTTTTGTTGCAATTTTAATTTATCCAAAGCATCTTCTGCGGAAGTAGATCTAACGGGATAAAGCCAGGTACATTTTGTAAAAGCATCCACTATTGTGAGAATATGCTGATATTTCTTGTTAGTAGAAGGCAAAGGTCCGATAAAATCGACGTGATAAGTACTTAAAGGCACATACTCTTTAGGAATGGGGTTGAGGAATCCATCCTTTTTTCCACTCTTTTTGTTGGTCAAAATACATGGCACACAGTTAACAATTACATTTTGCACCTACTTGCTCAAATTGGGAATGAAAAATTGTTGTTTCACAACTCCTTCTGTCTTGACAACGGAGAAATGTCCCTTATCATGTGCTAACTTAATTATCTCAGTTTGCATATCTCTTGGTACAACTATCAATTCACGACCTTCAACATATTTGTAAAGTAGTTCGTTTTTATCAAAAAAGTCTGAATTGCTGTTTGTTTCAATCAGTGACCTTAGACTCTGTGTGTATTCATCCTCTTGTTGTGCCCTTTTTAATCTTGCGGTTAGAGTATCGTTAGTAATTATTGCGACTGGATATCTACTAAGGGCATCCACATGTTGCATTCTCTGGCCGGAACGATGCACAATTTCATAATGAAACTCTTCCAGCAATAATGCCCATCGCGCTATGCGAGTAACCAAATCCTTTTTGTCCACAGTCTTTTGAAACGCTGAGCAATCCGTTATGACTTTGAAATGATTTACCATAAGGTAGGTACGAAATTTCTTTAAAGCGTTGACAACAACAAGAACTTCAAGTTCATAGCTGCTATACTTCTCCTCTGCCGGAGTAGTTTTCTTAGACATGTATTGAACTGGATGCAATTTTCCATCTTCTGCCTCTTGGAGTAAGACGGCTCCGTAGCCTTGTTGACTTGCATCCGTGTGCAATTCGGTTGTTTTTCCCTGCTGGAAAATACTTAATACTGGACTTTCAGTCAATAATTGCTTGAGCTTTTCAAATGCTTCTATTTGAAGTCGTTCAAAGACAAATCGATTGTCGTTTCTAATTAGATCACTCAAATGTTTCGCTATTTTAGAGTATGACGGAATAAATTTTCGAAAATAGCCAGTGAGTCCTAAAAAGCTTTGGACTTGTTTGACAGTCGTTGGTACAGGAAACCTCTTGACAGCTATCGTTTTTGCAACTGAAGGGCGCACCGTTCCATTTTCGACAACGTGACCCAAAAATTCCACCTTCCGTTTTAAAAACTGACATTTTTCAAACTTGATCTCCAACCCATATCTGGATGCGACCTCAAACACCTTCTTTAGTTTTTCCAAACCTTCTTTCTCATCTTTAGCTGGAACGATCAAATCGTCCAAATAAATTATTACAATGCCTTTTCGCATGAGTTCCCTAAAAATGCTGTACACATATCTTTGGAATACGCGTGGGCTTGTACTGAGACCAAAAGGTACTTTATTAAATTTGAACTGCCCGTCTTGTACAACAAAGGAGGTGAAATGCTTTCAATCCTCGTTTACGTCGACATGAAAAAACCCATTTTTCAAGTCTAACGTGGAATACACTTTGGCGTCTTGCAGCCTATCCAATACGTCCTCTATCAGTGGCAAGGGTAAGCGATCCTTGACTAGTTTTCGGTTCAGTTTCCTATAGTCAATGCATAGTCTGTCGGTACCGTCTTTCTTCTTGACTAACACGATTGGACTTGCATATTCAGAAGAGCTTGGTCTCACGATTCCCTTATCCAACCATTCGTCGATCTGCTTGTTGACGGTCTGATTCTCCAGAAACGACAAACGCGTGCTGTTTGGTAATTCGGTATATCATCCTTCAGGATAATTCTCATGGATACATTTGTCGTTTCTGTCTTCTTAGGTGTATAGATGTTGATTAGTTCAGAGAGTTCCTTTCTTATTTGAGGATTGATAACATGTTTAACTTCGATTTCGTCTTCAGTTCTTGCCTCATAAACCTGTGTATTCACAAACCACACCTTCTCTTCGTGTTTACGGAAATAAACACCTTTTTTATCAAAGCCAAAAAAAGCTTGTTCCAAACTGTCCGATCCTATCACTGCCTGGAACTCCAAATGCACCGCAGGCACGACATGCCATATTATGGAATATTTCTCTCCATCCAATTCGATTTCTCGTTGGAACGATCCTTTTGTTTTGACTTCGTACTTTCCCAATCCAGATAACACGACAATGTCCTTCGAGAGCTTCGATTGCTCGATGATTCCTTTGCTTACATCTTCACGAATGAGCGAAACTGAGCTTCCAGTGTCGATTAGAGCCTCAAAAGTCTTGTTTCCAATGGTTATTTTCCTGGTCTTAATTCTGTCTTGCTGAATTCGAGAACAGATCTGGACCGGAGAGCTTGAAGATTTATTGATTTTCGTACCCTTGTTGCGCTTTGTACAATCTACGGCATAGTGACCTGGTCCCCTGCAGTAGCTACATGTTACCTGTTTAACTCTTTTATCGTAAGTTCTCGTCGATTGAAAGCATTTTCTATCATTCCAATTATTTCCAAGGTGAAAACGTTCTTGCCTTCGAGAACAATTATCGTTATTGTTCGATCTCTTAGCAAATGAGTTTAACTGCTTTGGCCCTATAGTTCTTCGGACGTCCTCATAATCTTCAAATTTTTTCGCTAGCTCAATAGATGAGTTAATAGTAGACCATTCGTCCAAAAAGTGTTCCTGAAAATCATACGGCGCCCTCTTCTTCATTTGATCGGCTATGATTAATTCTCGTAATTGGTCGTAGGTGTTAACTTTTAAGCCCAAAGTCCATCCATCAAAATACGTCTGTAATTCGTGTTGAAAATCTTGCCATGTTCGTTCATCGGACTTTTGGTGAAACAAAAATAACAGACGAAATTTTTCCGGAGGGAGAGGAGAGATAATTTAAATCTTTGTAAGAGCAACTTCTTTATATGATCGTAATCGTTACACTTACCAGTTGGTTCTCTTGCGATCAGATGGGCAATTTCGACGGGTATTAAACCTATAAGCTTTTGAACCCAATCTTTTTTCGGTAAGGAAGTTAGTTCTGCATGACGCTCAAATAAGGTAAGATTCAAACCAATATCTTCCTTCATATTAAACTTATGAAAAGTTTCGTGAAACAGTTTATTCGATGCTTGAACGTTTTCGGTGTTATTCGGCATAGCGGCAGTCTGTTGCGCTCATATTCGCATCTTCTCTAATTCGTACTCTCGTCTGTCTCTCTCATCCTTTCGCTTATCCTCTCTATCAGCCCTCTCTCTCTCAGCCCTGTCTCTCTCAGCCCTCTCTCTCAGCCCTCTCTCTCAGCCCTCTCTCTCTCAGCCCTTTCTCTCTCATCCCTTTCTCTCTCAGCCCTTTCTGTCTCAGCCCTTTCTCTCTCAGCCCTTTCTGTACGTTCCTCCACTATGCTAACAAGCATCTTTTTAACATCATCTTCAACGTAATCTGGGCTTTTTACGATCAGCTCCTTTAACTTCAATTTTGTGATACCTGCTTCGATAGTAAGATCCAAATCCTCGGCGAGTGACACCAAATCCTCTTTCCTTTTCGCGAGTAAGAATACTCAGAATGGTGACCCAGAGAACAACTTAAATTTTTACCCAAGTTAAATGAGACAAAACCATTAAAATGACACGCAAAAAGTTTACTCACTTAAAAAGAAACAAAAGATAATTTAAATAAGATGCAATTATCAATTATAAACAATTATAGACAAAAATGGACTTTTTAAAGAATTCCCGGAACTTAAATCCTTTTACAAAAACAACAGTATTACAGTTAATATCAATTTTATTTTTTATTAAAAAAACAACGCGTTCCTCTCATTTATCAAAAATAGATTAAGAAAAAACACGGAAAGTAATCAGTTATTAATCCAAAACTGAAGGAACATCAAATATTTATGTCTGCAATTAAACCAATAATTGTACCTAGTACTTCAAAATTCAATTTCAGATTCACAGAACAGGAAATATACACACAAAATCATTCATTTATATAATTTTCGCCTATTACTCACACAATACCAAAAAAAGGATACTAGCACAATTCAATGTAATTCTGAAGACACTTTACCTTGACCTCAATGACACAGGAAATCTTGTTTCGTGTTGATAACTCGCAATTCGATGCAGTTCCAAAGGTTCTCTCGTCAGTGTTGACCTCAATAATCAAGGTAATCCCGTCCAGTATCTCGTTGAGTCGCTGGGCTTCCAGTTTTGTTTGACTGTAAATGATGTGTAAATTCGCCAAGATTCCGTGTTTCTAACCAAGTCAATGGACTCCTTTTTCTTGTTGACTGTTCTCGCTGAAGTATTTCCTAATCGCTCGTAAAATTTCTTATCCAGCTGAAGGCTTCGCCGGGTTTCTATTCGATGCAAGGCAAGGTCTATGTACCACTCAGGAAATCAAAAATCGATGAGGAGGTAAAACTTTTTTAAAAAATGCTCTTAGATAAAACTTTGAATACTTTAAAAAATTCTCGGTCGAACCCCCAATTTGTGGGATGGCGTCCAGGGGAAGGTTCGACTTTAATGTTAAAATAAGCACGCAGAGTTAAAATAACTTAATTTATTAATAACTCAACTAAAACATTAACTATTTACAACGGTTTTAAATTATTCGAGATAACACCATACTAATTCCGAAAACACGTACTCTTTCTCAAAACAACGGAGAGAGCGATTTCCTCTGATCTGCCTTCGTTCAAGCTTTGTTGCAACTCCCAGTTTCTTCTTTCTGCCACCTTTATAAATACATGATCTCATCGTATCGCGCAGCTAATACTCACGTGGTTTTGATTAGTGGTGCCATCTCTTACAATAAAAATCAAAAGAAGTAAAAGAAAACTTGCACTCCTTTCCTACATTTATTTTTTTTTATAATTATTAAGATAACGTTTTATGAAATATTGATCTTCCATTCGTTTTCTTCTGTATATTCATTATGGTAGTATACTGTTATATTGTTCTACATTTGTGCAATTTCTTATGTTAAGTAGTTTTAAATAAGCTAATTAACATTTCATAAAAGTTTCAGTCTATTCGATGAATATTACATCATGCTATTAATGGAATGAAAACTTCAAACTGATATTTCTTCATGTTGAATTTGTGTACATATACTGCTATTCAAAACCCTAAGGCTTTTTTGATATTTGATGTATGGGTTTGAAATTTTTATACATGTTCTGAAATGTATGTTTTGTAAAACTGTGCTTGGAATTAACTCTAACATGTTTAGTACTTTTTCTAAAAAATTTCAAAATCAAAATTAATGTTTTTTGAGATTTTTTGTAGGTTTAACTATAAAAAAAATAATACAAAATTAAAGAGCAGCAGCAGAAAAAAACTCATGCACAGTTTTATGTAGAACATTATAAGGTACTTGGGGAAAAAAAACTTTGAAAGAAAAGATACATATTTAAAAAATCCGTAGGATTTTAAAAAATATTTTAAAAAGTTCAAAAAATTTAGATTTTACAAACATTTTGAAACAAGTTTGAAATTTTTTGCATGGAATTATTATTATATATTAACCTTTATAAAAAACACAATTAAAACCAGGTATAAAATATTAAAAATAAAAAAAATTGTAAAGATGGTACCATATCGCCTTAAAGAGCATTTTTTTCGCGAAACTAGCATTGTCCTAAATATAAAGCACTCGGTTATTCATTGCATCACAAACCCCTGCTGCCACGCCTCAATTCTCATATCTGGGACTAAGACAAGTGGATGCAGTTTCTGTCTAGTCGCAATCCAAGTCCCAGCAACAATCTGGTAGAAAAATCTGTTGAAGTTACAATTGCACACATTGGGATAGTATAGAAGTTTGAAGACTGCTACCCAAGGTTTAACCATGGTTCAAAAGTCATCACATGATGTTTAAAATGTGGCATGAATAGCAATCAATTGATCATTAAAATCCAAGGATAAACGAATAATTGTAAGAAAATGGGTTGTGAGAAGTGTCGACAAATAGAGAAAGATCTGTTGAGCTCCCCTGGAGGTCATGGCACATTTTTCTTAAATTTGAACGTATTGCAAATGTATCTAAATATATTACTAAGGCTAACTGAAATAAGATCAGAATTTTAAAATTATATTGTTGTGCAGATAGGGTCTTGAAGATTTTAGGTTGTCAGTCTCAAAGAGAAAAACAGGAGCGATGAAAATTTATTCTATAAAACAATGCTTATAAATACAAAATGCAGCAGAAAAACTCGCCAAATAAATCCCAGAAGTTCTTCACACCTTCTACGTCACTGACACAACTATCAATGTCTAAAAATACAAATGCGTGATGGTTAAGATTATTCACTACCAGTGGCTTGATCGAAGCAACTAATCGCTAGTCAACTCTCCAACACTTAAAACAGCACTGGCTCAGTTTTAGCGACTGCACGGAACTTTCGACAAAGATCCGCTTACGTCGTAAATTGTGATATTAGTAGATTTCTCCAGAAATTTCTAGAAACATCCATAGGGTCACCAACTCACCAAAAATGGTCGCCAACACGGTCGCCGTCACAAAAGCATGGTCACCAAAAATGATCCCAACTTGGTTCTACCGCCAACATTTGTCCAAGTTTCTATTGAATTACCACTATAATGCAAGGAACGGTGTTGCTTGTGAATATTACAATTTTAGCATAAAATAAATGCCACAGAAAGAAATATTAACGTAATTCATATCCTGATATAAATTATTTACAATACTTTAGGCATTCCTTACACAAAACTCGTATCAATATTTTGCTCGAAACTCTATACCAGCGTTTCTCAAACTGTGGGGTGCACCCCCCTAGGGGAACGTGATAAACTTGCGAGGGGGCACGAGTAAATTGGGAAGACGAAAACAAAAGACCATTTAAAAATATTATTAATTTACTCAAAGTTTACAAACAAAATGTATTCTGGCATTATAAAAAAATAAAATGCACATTTACACTGATATAATACACTTATAAATATATCAGTACTGCGCAATGTCTTTTATAATTAATTTAACAATACTAAGTTAAGAACAAGTTTATAATAATTACCAGTAACTCCATGGGCTTGTCATAAATAAAACTATATACAAAACTTAACACTTATCTGGATAATTTGTACAGTTTTTAATAAATGCCGATTAAAAATTACTCAATTCTTAACGCATAGGCGAGCGTATGGGGTGTATTGGGGAAAGGAGGGAATAGAAAAAAATACACAATTCTGTGAAATGAGTTAATCTGTTGTAAACACTGTCAAAGTCCTTTTATTGCATTGTAACACCTTCGGAATAATTTGATGGATAGCTATGCACAGAAAAGATCGTACTTCGGAAAGACGTATAGATACGTCTGGGGTAATTATTGCACTGGCTGAGCGAGATGTTTATGTACGCCGTTGGACCTTAAGATGTTCAAGTCGCTTTATAGCTAAAGCGTCAAAGTATATTATTATTGAATTGGATACATTATTGTTGTATGGAGGGCGCAATGAAAATTATGATTGAATATTGTGTCGCAAATATTGAAAGTTTGAGAAGCACTGCTCTATACGTATATTCTTTTCACTTACAATTTATTCAAATAATTTCATGTAATTTGTGATCTATTCATATTACAAATATTTCTAGTTTAAGATACTATTTTTCCCTTTGATAATGAAAGGAATCTCATTTCTCAAATTCTAGTAAAAAATTCATAATTAGCCTTATTATCGTTTATTCAAAATTACATATTATCTTTTTGAATTCATCCCGAGCTGGAGAGGAAGTCTTATTGCTTTTGAAATAAAAGGCAGAGCCGTCCACATTTTAATTTAAAACGATACATCATTAATTTGTAAAGTGTGGATTATATCCTTAATTTAAACTCTAATATTTCCTAGTTTTAATTCTTAATTGATTTCGAGATGTAACAACCCAGCAAACAAATTCCGATGCTAATTAATACACGTTAGTTGTCTCGTATGTTTTCCCTCTGTACCAGAAGCAGGCATGGATTCAATGCCAACCACAATTCGTCTGAGGCATTTTGTTTCCATGTCCTTAAAAGGCTTAGTAAAGCAAATTAAAAGGTTACAATATTAAATGAAATTAAGTAGTCTGATTTTTAAACGGAAAAATGGCATTATATTATATTTATGGGATTATATTGACATATAAAAGGGGTTCTTCTGTTCTAATTCTAGAATGAAAATACCGAGAATTCTTCAGTCAAACTTTGTGAATTCTGTAAAAGTCAAGAAGTGCGACTAAAGAATACTTAAGTATATTAGCGATTTATCTAATTTATTGAGTCGAAATCCATGAAAACGCGTGACAGGATAAATAGTGTAACGAAATAAATATTTCTGTCTGCAAGAATTGATAGTTTATATACACATCCCCGCACTTCTCGTGCTGGGTGTGTCATACCCACCATCTAACTTTTCTCAACGCTTCATCTAAACCTTTTTTGGAAAATGGTTAGTTTCTTGTGTAGCTGACTTTAAGGTCATATCCTTTGAGGGACCTTAGCTGTAGGCTAATTCTAAATATATATTTTTGAATACCACCTCTTCGGTTATGGCATGTCCTGCGCGTGAATCAACGTTACAGTTCTGAATGCATGAGCGCGTTTTAAATCTTCCTTATGCTATGTCGTATTATTGTAGGTATAATGAAGAAATGTGATATTTAAGTAATTTAATAAATACAGTATTTAATCGATATAGTAGAGCAGAATTTTCGGATGAACAAATTTTCTTCGTGGTTATGACGAGGAAAAATCAAATGAAGAGTATTACAGCAAGTATGATTCCTCCACTGAAATCGATCTAGATTTAGAAGAATGGACACTGTTGAAAATATATGTTTTATATATAGAGAGACACAAAAACACTTGGGAAGGAATGTAATTTTGAAGCAGACAACTAGTACACTTCTTATCCACTTTCAGATGAACTTTAAAAAATATATATATTGCTGAAACAATAAGAAAAAATTAAAAAGAAATTCCAAAAGTTTTGATTTTAAGGAATTAAGAAGTTTACTCCTATATGTTTAGTTTTAAAAAAATACAGATTAAAAAAATTAAGATCCAGTGAAAACATCGCACTCACTCACAATGAGATTAAAGAAGTATGAATAATCCACTGAGTGCCCTTATAAAAAGAACAGAAAAACTAAATTTACGTGTGGAAAATGTAATATATTGTATTTCGTACTTTTCTTCCTTTTTAACTTTTGTATACAAGTTTTATGGCAAAAACAGGATGTAAACACCTTTGGGTATGAAAAACACTGCGCGAGAACCTTTTGGATGTTTTTTGACGCTAGTGATGTCGGGATATATATATATTCAACTCAGCCTTTCATTCCTTCAGTGGGTCGATAAATGAGTATCAAGCTTGCTTGGGGGCTAAACACTAGGGGCTGGCGCCAGACTGACCACATGACCGGAACATCAGGATATGCACTCCAGCGTCCAAGCCACGCGTATACTGAGATTGTCATAGTAGGTTAATGGGCTGTTGGCGCACTGAGCTTAGTTACACACACACACACACGCACACATATATATATCTTTATATATAAAATATACGTGTCACAGTGTTTGTCCGCGATGGACTCCGAAACTACTCAACCGATCATAATATAATTTTGCATACTGTGTGTTATTTCGTCCAACTCAAAACATAGGATGGTTTTTATTTCAATTAAACATGCAATAATTTTTTTATTGCCGGAAATGTGAAGAATCCGGAAAAAACGTTGCCAGATTCCCGTAAGGAATGCTCATGTGTCTTTGGAAGCAGATATTGCAACAGAGGGTGAAAGTTTTCGGTACTCTCGACGTTATTTAAACAGCCATCCGATTTTTGTTTTTTAAATCAGACAAAAAATAATTACGGAATCGGAAGTATCCTTTCTTTCGCCACGATACAGTATAAAGTTTTTTGCAAAATAATAATATTTTCTATTGTTTAAGATTTTTTTTAAAAAATGAGTTAAAACTGATGCGTTTTTATGAAATGTTTTTTTCTAAATCGTTGCGTAGGAATTTATTTTCGTGTTATTAAAACGATATTTTTTACTAAATAATGTCACGCATTTTTCTTTTTGAACCAGTCGTTTAAAAATAAAATGCCGGAAAACTTTTTTTTCTACGATTTTTTTAAAAAATACTCAAAATTTTAACTCAACATTAAATAAATTCGCCATTTATTAAAATTATCGTACGAAACTTTTATTTACGTTTGTAGAATAATGTTATCCAATAGCTGTGCGAAGATTGAAAAGAGTTCTTAAAAATTACGGATTTTTAAAAAAAAATTGTGATTTTCGCAAAATACCGTTTTTGTGAGAAATAATTTAAACAGTCTTTTTTGTACATTTTTTTATTTTTAAGCACTTTGTTTTTGTAATTAATGTGTGAAATTTCAAAATTTTGACGTGAAAGTTCTGCCCTCTAAAAAAAATAATGAAAACTTTAAAAAAAATTCTCAATTGCTTCAAGGTCATTCACTTTGCTTTAGCTTTCTGTTTCAAAGACGGGGAAGGTTGAGTAGGTTCGAGCCTTTCGCTGCGTAGTAAAAAGGGGAATTCCCTCATATAACACGGGACACTCATTCATATAACGCATCACAACCGATAGTTTTTTTTATTCTTAAAGCTTGATTTATTAAAGAACAGTAGAATACATGAAAAAATATAAAAAAATTAAGTAAATATTCCTAAATATATTTTTATAACATAGTATTATTTTCTTTTTGAACTTTATACTGTGAAATGAATCAATATCGTTGAGTTTAAATAAAATTATTTTTAAAACTTTTAGTATCAGTGATTTAAAAAATAAAAAGCCAAAAATCTTTTTCAACAAACTTTAATAAAACACTCAAAATACTTAATAATTAATAATTTCTTCTTTTATAAAGATAATTGCATGAAATTTTTTTCCCGTGTGTCGAACATTTTAAAAAATCCTCACAATTTTACTTCAAGATTCAAAATAGTAGTTAAATTTTGTAATTTGAAAAATTTCTACTTTTCTGTCTTTTTTCAACCTACAACTATTTTTAAAAAGGCTACATTTTCTTTTTCGGAACTAAAAAATTGCGACGAAAGAATTGAAAAGTGAGTGAGTGATTTATAAATTCGCACTGTTCGCCTATTCGAGGATTTTAGGCGAGGGACCTCGAAATTTTCAACCATGGTCAAGTGACGAGGACGACACTTGAGCTTTCACCCATCTCTCCTAATTAACACACCACATCGACGCAAGAACAAATTTAGAAAAAGGGAGTTTTAAAGACATAGTTAAAGAAATTAGTCACATCGCACATACACGCAAATAAGAGCTATCATCCTGAGGGAAACAAGAAATTCCCATGGGAATTAAGTTATACCCTCGGTAAAAGCCCATGCAACGCCGGGTCGGCTAGTATATATATATATATATATATATATATATATATGTGTGTGTGTGTGTGTGTGTGTGTGGGACGGCGTCTAGGGGAAGGTTCGATTTTAATGTTAAAATAAGCACGAAGAGTTCAAATAACCTAATTTATTAATAACACAACTAAAACATTAACTATTTACAAGGGGTTTTAAATAATTCGAGATAACACCATACTAATTCCGAAAACACGTACTCTTTCTCAAAACAACGGAGAGAGCGATTTCCTCTGACCTGCCTTCGTTCAAGCTTTGGTTCAACTCCCAGTTTCTTCTTTCTGCCACCTTTATAAATACATGACCTCATCGTATCGCGCAGCTAAAAATCACGTGGTTTCTATTAGTGGTGCCATCTCTTACAATAAAAATCAAAAGAAGTAAAAGAAACTTGCTCTCCTTTCCTACAAGTTCGGCCATCCTGGGAATCACTGACCTCAGTGATTTTACATACCATACAATAAAATATCGGCCTCTGCAAAATTAATATTAATCGGAGATAAAAATTCCAAGATAGACATTCAAATTTAAAAATAAGGATACAACTTTCAAAAATGAAATATTAATAGCAAAGAAAACAAAACACATTAATACACATTATGATCTTTTAAAAAGAATAGAAAAACGCTTTTTATAAAAATACATCATCATGGTGAGTAAAATTTCATTAAATCAGTAGATGAATTTGTTTTCTTAGGTCCCTCATGATCACCCACTTTATCTAAATCATATCTATCTCTAGGTTTTACTTTAACTATCCTATATGGTCCCAAAAACTTAGGCGTCATTTTCAAACCTGTCCCAAATTGTGTTCTCTGAATGACCACCAAGTCACCCGTCTGGTAGTTAGGGGCCTTCCCGCGCTTCCCTGTCATAGGTTCTTTTATTCTCTGCCTGTATCTTCTGGATATTTTTCTTTCCGTCTTGTCGTAATTGGTTCCTCTGTTCTTGAAATTCCTCCATCATTTCGTCCATCAGTAACTCCCTCAGGCGAAGGTCTTCCTTGTTTCTCATGGTGACGCCAATTAATAATTCAAATGGAGACCACTTAGTACTACGATTAAATGTACTATTTAAAATTCTTTGAAGTTGGTCTACGAACTTGAACCAATTGGTAGACTCCTCAATTGACAGCTTGGTCAAAACGGGAATAATAGTTCGGTGTATTCTCTCGACTTTCCCATTTCCTCTGGGTACTCCGGTGGTGATTTGCAAATGTTGAATGTTTTCATTAGTACAGTAATCTCCAAAAGCTCCAGAAGTAATAGCAGAACCTCTGTCTGTTATTATTCTCTTGAGATTACCAAAAGTCTTTTGTTGCAATTTTAATTTATCCAAAGCATCTTCTGCGGAAGTAGATCTAACGGGATAAAGCCAGGTAAATTTTGTAAAAGCATCCACTATTGTGAGAATATGCTGATATTTCTTGTTAGTAGAAGGCAAAGGTCCGATAAAATCGACGTGATAAGTACTTAATGGCACATCCACTTTAGGAATGGGGTTGAGGAATCCACCCTTTTTTCCACTCTTCTTGTTGGTCAAAATACATGGCACACAGTTAACAATTACATTTTGCACCTGCTTGCTCAAATTGGGAATGAAAAATTCTTGTTTCACAACTCCTTCAGTCTTGGCAAAGGAGAAATGTCCCTTTTCATGTGCTAACTTAATTATCTCAGTTTGCATATCTCTTGGTACAACTATCAGTTCACGACCTTCAATATATTTGTAAAGTATTTCGTTTATATCGAAAAAGTCTGAATTGCTGTTTGTTTCAACCAGTGACCTTAGAGTGTGAGTGTATTCATCCTGTTGTTGTGCTCTTTTTAATCTTGCGGTTAGAGTATCGTTAGTAATTATTGCGACTGGATATGTAATAAGGGCATCCATATGTTGCATTATCTGGCCGGAACGATGTACAGATTCATAATCAAACTATTCCAGCAATAATGCCCATCGCGCTATACGAGTATCCAAATCCTTTTTGTCCACAGTCTTTTGAAACGCTGAGCAATCCATGATGACTTTGAAATGATTTCCCATAAGGTAGGTACGAAATTTCTTTAAAGCGTTGACAACATCAAGAACTTCAAGTTCATAGCTGCTATACTTCTCCTCTGCCGGAGTAGTTTTCTTAGACATGTATTGAACTGGATGCAATTTTCCATCTTCTGCCTCTTGGAGTAAGACGGCTCCGTAGCCTTGTTGACTTGCATCCGTGTGCAATTCGGTTGTTTTTCCCTGCTGGAAAATATTTCATACTTGATTTTCAGTCAATAATTGCTTGAGCTTTTCAAATGCTTCTATTTGAGGTCGTTCAAAGACAAATCGATTGTCGTTCCTAATTAGATCACTCAAATGTTTCGCTATTTTAGAGTATGACGGAATAAATTTTCGAAAATAGCCAGTGAGTCCTAAAAAGCTTTGGACTTGTTTGACAGTCGTTGGTACAGGAAACCTCTTGACAGCTATCGTTTTTGCAACTGAAGGGCGCACCGTTCCCTTTTCGACAACGTGACCCAAAAATTCCACCTTCCGTTTTAAAAACTGACATTTTTCAAACTTGATCTCCAACCCATATCTGGATGCGACCTCAAAAACCTTCTTCAGTTTTTCTAAACCTTCTTTCTCGTCTTTAGCTGGAACGATCAAATCGTCCAAATAAATTATTACGATGCCTTTTCGCATGAGTTCCCTAAAAATGCTGTACACATATCTTTTAAATACGCTTGGGTTTATTCTAAGACCAAAAGGTACCTTATTAAATTCGAACTGGTCGTCTGGTACAACAAAGGAGGTGAAATGCTTGCAATCCTCATTTACGTCGACATGAAAAAACCCATTTTTCAAGTCTAACGTGGAATACACTTTGGCGTCTTGCAGCCTATCCAATACGTCCTCTATCAGTGGCAAGGGTAAGCGATCCTTGACTAGTTTTCGGTTCAGTTTCCTATAGTCAATGCATAGTCTGTCGGTACTGTCTTTCTTCTTGACTAACACGATTGGACTTGCATATTCAGAAGAGCTTGGTCTCATGATTCCCTTATCCAACCATTCGTCGATCTGCTTGTTGACGGTCTGATTCTCCAGAAATGACAAACGGCGTGCTGTTTGGTAAACTGGTATATCATCCTTCAGGATAATTCTCATGGATACATTTGTCGTTTCTGTCTTCTTAGGTGTATAGCTGTTGATTAGTTCAGAGAGTTCCTTTCTTATTTGAGGATTGATAACATGTTTAATTTCGATTTCGTCTTCAGTTCTTGCCTCATAAACCTGTGTATTCACAAACCACAACTTCTCTTCGTGTTTACGGAAATAAACACCTTTTTTATCAAAGCCAACAAAAGCTTGTTCCAAAATGTCCGATCCTATCACTGCCTGGAACTCCAAAATCACCGCAGGCACGACATGACATAAGCGGAATATTTCTTTCCATCCAATTCGATTTCTCGTTGGAACGATCCTTTTGTTTTGACTTCGTACTTTCCCAATCCAGATAACACGACAATGTCCTTCGAGAGCTTCGATTGCTCGATGATTCCTTTGCTTACATCTTCACGAATGAGCGAAACTGAGCTTCCAGTGTCGATTAGAGCCTCAAAAGTCTTGTTTCCGATGGTTATTTTCCTTGTCTTAATTCTGTCTTGCTGAATTCGAGAACAGATCTGGACCGGAGAGCTTGAAGATTTATTGATTTTCGTACCCTTGTTGCTCTTTGTACAATCTACGGAATAGTGACCTGGTCTCCTGCAGTAGCTACATGTTACCTGTCTAACTCTTTTATCGTAAGTTCTCGTCGATTGAAAGCATTTTCTATCATTCCAATTATTTCCAAGGTGAAAACGTTCTTGCCTTTGAGAACAATTATCGTGATTGTTCGATCTCTTAGCAAATGAGTTTAACTGCTTTGGCCCTATAGTTCTTCGGACTTTCTCATAATCTTCCTTCATATTAAACTTATGAAAAGTTTTCTGAAACATTTTTTTCGATGCTTGAACGTTTTCAGTGTTATTCGGCATACCGGCAGTCTGTTGCGCTTGTATTCGTAACTTCTCTAATTCGTACTCTCGTCTTTCTCTCTCATACTTTCGCATATCCTCTGTCTCAGCCCTCTCTCTATCAGCCCTTTCTCTCTCTTCTCTTTCTGTACGTTCCTCCACTATGCTATCAAGCATCTTTTTAATATCGTCCTCAACGTAATCTGGGCTTTTTACGATCAGCTCCTTTAACTTCAATTTTGAGATACCTGTTTCGATAGTAAGATCGAAATCCTCGGCGAATGACACCAAATCCTCTTTCCTTTTCGCGAGTAAGAATGCCATTTTTATACTCAGAATGGTGACCCAGAGAACATCTTAAATTTTTACCCAAGTTAAATGAGACAAAACCATTAAAATGACACGCAAAAAGTTTACTCATTTAAAAAGAAACAAAAGATAATTTAAATAAGATGCAATTATCAATTATAAACAATTATAGACAAAAATGGACTTTTTAAAGAATTCCCGGAACTTAAATCCTTTTACAAAACACAACAGTTACAGTTAATATCAATTTTATTTTTTATTAAAAAAAACAACGTGTTCCTCCCATATATCAAAAATAGATTACTAAGAAAAAACACGGAAAGTACTCAGTTATTAATCCAAAACTAAAGGAACATCAAATATTTATGTCTGCAATTAAACCAATAATAGTACCTAGTACTTCAAAATTCAATTTCAGATTCACAGAACAGGAAATATACACACAAAATCATTCATTTATATAATTTTAGCCTATTTCTAACACAATACCAAAAAAAAAGGATACTAGCACAATTCAATGTAATTCTGAAGACACTTTACCTTGACCTCAATGACACAGGAAATCTTGTTTCGTGTTGATAACTCGCAATTCGATGCAGTTCCAAAGGTTCTCTCTTCAGTGTTGACCTCAATGATCAAGGTAATCCCGTTCAATTCGTTCAGTATCTCGATGAGTCGCTGGGCTTCCAGTTTTGGTTGACTGTAGCTGACGTGGAAATTCGCCAAGATTCCGTGTTTCTAACCAAGTCAATGGACTCCTTTTTCTTGTTCACTGTTCTCGCTGAAGTATTTCCGTATCACTCGTAAGACTTCCGAAATGCTCGTAAAATTTCTTATCCAGCTGAAGGCTTCGCCGGGTCTCTATTCGATGCAAGGCAAGGTCTATGTACCGCTCAGGAAATCAAAAATCGATGATGAGGTAAAACTTTTAAAAAATGCTCTTAGATAAAACTTTGAATAGTTTAAAAAATTCTCGGTTGAACCCCCAATTTGTGGGACGGCGTCTAGGGGAAGGTTCGATTTTAATGTTAAAATAAGCACGCAGAGTTAAAATAACCTAATTTATTAATAACACAACTAAAACATTAACTATTTACAAGGGGTTTAAAATAATTCGAGATAACACCATACTAATTCCGAAAACACGTACTCTTTCTCAAAACAACGGAGAGATCGATTTCCTCTGACCTGCCTTCGTTCAAGCTTTGGTGCAACTCCCAGTTTCTTCTTTCTGCGAACTTTATAAATACATGACCTCATCGTATCGCGCAGCTAAAAATCACGTGGTTTCTATTAGTGGTGCCATCTCTTACAATAAAAATCAAAAGAAGTAAAAGAAAACTTGCACTCCTTTCCTACACACACATATATATATATATATATATATATATATTATATATATATATATTATATATATATATATATATATTTATATATATATATATATATATATATATATATATATATATATATATATATATAAATGTGTGTGTATATGTGTGTATGTATATGTGTGTGTATGTGTGTGTGTGTTTGTGTGCGTATAGTTGTCACCGCAAAAACTTCTCAAATAATAGAAGCTATAATCATAAAAGTGGGTTTTAGATATAGTAATGTTGTAATGGGCTACACAAAAGAAAAACAGTTTGGAACGCCAATTGGAGGAAAAAATTGGAGTTAGTGTTCTTATCTCTAAAACACTACATTAAAAAATTCGGGTACAATGTTGTTCCGCATATCGTCGATTTATTACAATATATATATATAGTTCACACAAAAATGATACAAATGAGAAACGCAAAGCGCATAAGTATTTGATCACGTTGGAAAAAAATGCATTTTCTTGAAGTGGGCTGTTCTGTTTGTGATGCTCAGAATGTTGTCATCTGGCAACAATACACATCTGGATCCGATTTTGCATTTCCAGCTGCCCTTTCCTCATCATGATACGGGACACCATGGTTAAAACATCCTTAAAACAATTTTACAGTTCCTGAAGTGTTGATGGAGGGGTTGCACATACTCTTTGTTTGATGTGTCTCCAAAGAAAAGAGTCCAACTTTTTCAGGTAAGGTGATTCTTCAATGCAACCATTATACCCGATGACTTGTTGTTATAATGTATCTCTAACATACTGTGTGAAGCGTTGTGCACCAAGGTGGTGTCGTGCTGGACCATACATTACGGAGGACACTCAAGAGCAAATTCTCTAGGAAATGGGATGGTACCTTTTTAATTTTACTCAAATACCGGCATCTCGTTAACGTTCTTTCTTAAAATACCATGTCAATCAGTCTGATTTTGAACATTCCACAACAGACATTTATCGAGCAGGGAACTTAATGTCGAATTTCGGCAATACTTCTAGGATTATTCAGAGAGCAGGAATATATATTCTGCTTATTGGGCATAGAGAGTATTACGTGCAAATTATGCCTCGTTCGTCTACAAAATATCATCAATAAACTTTGTCTGGTCTTCCAAAGAGTCCATAATGATGATGCACCAATCATAGCATCTCTGATTATATCCTGCCATTAGTGCGCGCACACATGTCGAGCGGTAAGGATTAGCAGCTAGTTCCTCCAAGATAGCCTATTTTAAGCATTCTACTTTTAAGGCGATATGGTACCATCTTTACAATTTTTTTTTATTTTTAATATCTGATATTTAGTTTTAGTTGCATTTTATAAAGGTTAATATTTAAAATAATTCAATACCAAATATTTTTAATTTGTTGTAAAACTTTTGTAAAATTTTAATTTTTTGACCACTTTTTAACATTTTTTAAATTCCTAAGGTTTTTTTAAATATTTTTCTTTTATTTCAAAACATTTTTTCAAAGTACCTTATACTATACTAGATACAATTGTGCATGGGTTTTTTTGCTGCTGCAGTTCAATTTTTTATTAATATTTTTATAGTTAAACTTCCAAAAATTCTCAAAAAAACATTAATTTTGATTTCGAAATTTTTTAGAAAAAGTATGAAACATGTTAGAGCTAATTCCACATGCACAGTTTTACAAAACATACATTTCCAAACATGTATAAATAATTTCAAACCGATACTTGAATTATCAAAAAAACCTCAGGCTTTTTAATAATAGAATATGTACAAAAATTCAACATGGAGAAAAATGACTTCGAAGTTTTCATTCCATGAATAGCGTGATATAATATTCATCGAATAGTCTGAAACTTTAATGAAATGTACCATGTTTTTATAACGGACTAAAAAGTATAAAGTACCTCCTTTTCGTTCTTTTTCCCTTTTTTCACATTTTTATGCATTTTCATCTACTTCTGAGCTATGGTCCAAATTTGAAATCTGTAACTCATCGGAAAGTCACACAGTTTAATCAATTACAAAATTCCACTTGGACAGACATTCAAGAAAGTGAGTTAATAATAACATGGTAATATTAAGTGTCAATCGTACTATCCACTTTTAAACATATTGCTATAATGTTAATTCATATCATCACTTCTAAGCGTATTCCTTTAAAAAATAAAAAATATTTAGCAGTTAGAAGATACATTTTTTTTCACATGCTCGAGCCTTTTTTTAAAATTTTTATTTTGAGAAAAATATTTATATTATGGCGAGAATTTGCCAACACACACCCACCCTCTCCTTTCTTACATAAAGAACACTTTTTTTGCTTGTTTTATTTTTTTACCACAAGTGTATATTATACTTGCATATATTAAGCTCTTTAAATTAAAAACAATCGCTATAAGTTTACACCTTGTTCTTTTAGTCGCTAAATCTGGAATTAGTCACCAAATCGGAAAATGATATATGGAATTAGTGGCCAAACTTGAAAATTGTATATGTAATAAGTTGCCATGTCTGGAAGTTGTATATGGAATTGCCGCCAAATCTGATTTTCGTTATTCCTGACGATCCTGATAAGGACAATGGAACAACATTATGAAATTATTGTATTGTCATCGGTTTTGGACAAGTGTGCAAAATTTCGAATTAATCCCAACTCTTAAAGTGAGTAAAAATCGAGTTCTAGGATTCCGTTGCATTCAAGGGAAACTTATAATAGCATGTTAAAAATTAGAACTACAAATGAATAAAATGAATAAACACCGCAATGAGCCTACCACAAGACATGTAACAACAATCGATGCAGTTTTCTCTAGATAACTTTCTAATTTTTATTCGAAAACATATGTATTTTATTTCTCACATCATAAGCCTATTGTCTTGGTCTTACAATCAACCACGGTAATTACCGACTGATATATCCGACAGTGAAAATAATGAATAAAAATAAAAAAAATCTATTCAAAAATATTAATTTATCGATGAAAACCCATAATAAATTTAAATATTTGTAGAAAATTGTTGTTGCCGTAACCTTCCCGAAGGGAAGGAACGAAAGTTGCGAGAGCCTGTAAGACAGATTGGATTTCTTTACGATAGATGGCACACCACCTATATCTCCACCTCCACAATTTAGGCATAGAACTAAAGGGGAGGGAAATATTCTCCATCCCTCTGCACTCCTGGTTTCTACTGCAATCTCCCACAAGACTTTCAACCCACTGATTTAACGAGCTCATACTCCGTGTGTACTCGGTGGTATTTTGTGGCATCGGACATCGAACCCAGGCCCTCCCGTCAGGAGTCCGATGCTCTAACTACTAGGCTACCCACGGCTCTAAAAATTAATCTATGTATATGAGTATACATGTATATAGTATACATATATAAACATATATATGTACGTACATATAGATAGAGATAAAGAAGTTTCACTTCAGTCGCGTGGTCTAAGGCACACTCGTTTTTTTTGGAGTTTTTCCGTTTTTAACAGGCTTTTTTAAGTTTGACTTGCATGTAACGGAATCTTATAACTCGATTTTTACCTACTTTAAAAGATCGGATTAATTCGTTATTTTGTACACTTGTCAAGAACCGATGACAATACAATAATTTCATAAATTTGTTCCATTGCCCATATCAGGATTGTCAGCAATAACGATAATCAGATTTGGCAATTTATTGCATATATAAAGAAAAATCCTAAAGAACACGCTTTTATACTGAATCGAACTTAAAAGTAAAAAAATAATTCTTAATATAAGAATAAAATGATGAACGAGAAAAATATTGTCATTGGGGTAAAAACATGGGGTGTTCTATAAATATATCAATTGTTGTAGTTTCTAATTTCTATTCCGAAATGCTGAGTTAGTGTAAAAATGTAGTACAAAGCACGAGAATTATTCCCATCTGGATTCGAATAAATTTATAAATTAATTAATTTATGTTTATTAATATTTTACTTCTCTTGTCACAAGTATTTTAAGAAAAATATAGGGGCAATTCTATGTTTGGGCTCGTCAAACAATAATTTGGTGAAGAATTTGAAGATTTTACGTCAGGAAAACATGAAGTGAAGCAAACTGATTAAACTTTTAATTTGTTGTTGTAGTTTAGTGACACTATATTGATGTTCCATATTGTTTACCTTTCGGTAGAATATTGTGTAACAATGTGTCTAAGATGTTTTCACTCGCTAACAAACAATATTGAAGTTAATTTATTATTCTCTAATTTGCGCAACATCGTTAAATCATAAACAAATATTTTGAATTCGCATTGTTGAAATGTAATTACAGAAATTTAATGTCTTTATCAACCCAGCATAATCAGCCATTCGTTAAAGTTTTTTTTTCCACATAAGTAATTAAAATGTTATAATATTTCATTATTTTAATTCCATATCTAACAAAAATTTGGCAGTTAAAGAGACTGCCGATTGAAGTGAAAACTTAGAATTTGAAATTTCATAAAGTTTGAATTAAAATTATCAACATCTATTTGGTTTTCACATCTATTGATACTCCGAGCAGCAACTAAATGCATGTGTTTACATGTTTTTTTTATTATTCACATATATTACGGGCTGTACAAGATCATGACAAAATATAAATACAATTCAATTGAAATAACAATTAATATACAATCATATATATTATTTATGGATAGTATTTGTATTTACTTGAATTTCAATGTACTTGATTTTTAACATTATTTTAATTGTATGCATCATTGTCATCATTAAATTCAACAATACTTAGACTTTTTGTCCTTTCAATTATTTCATTTTGTTCTATAAAAGATACAATATGCGTATGGTAACCAAAGTAAGAAAGGAAAAGATTTGATTCAAATTTATCTAAGTATCGCGTAAAAACCGCATCGATCGTCGTTTTATACTTTGTTGTACTGAGTTCTCGATCAATGGACATATTTAAATTAAGTGTATCATTTAGAAATTCTATTAGTGGTAGATTTTTATCATCTGCAAAGTTATTATTGAAGTCTCCACTTAAAATCATCGGTTCATCATCATTTTTTTTGCCAAATCTTTTTTCGAGTATTTCAGAACCTTCTTTTGTATAAATCCTCAAATTTTCGACTAAAAATTGTTGTATCTGTCTCATAGATTTTCCAGGCGAAATATAAACGGCGACCACATTAACATGTATTGCCCATTCTCGGAATCGCAACGAGCAATGCACAGTATATACACATTGAACTTTTCTTTAAATCCATTCAATTTCACTTATAAAATATACACAGCACTATACGTCAGCTGTATAGCTACAAATATACTGCTATAAGCATGTCGGCGACGCGAACACTCGAGATTTCACCCATCCAAAAAGTGTCTAAGGCGAACAGCACACTGCGTGTGCGCCAGTCAGGGCATGTCGGTGACGTGAACTCGTAAGATTTTCCCCTACCAAAAAGTGCCCAACGCCGCTAAAGAAGTTTTCACTTCAAAAATTAAACTTTCAATAAACGAAATACCTAACAACAACATTATTTAAGCTGTAGCTTATGTTAAAAAATAGACATATTGTGCCTGTGGAAAACTCTATGTTTGACGGAATAATGTCAAAATTAGAAATTACCACTACGTTCTCTTCTTTAGAAGGCAGATGACAAACTGTAATAATTTTTAGCAACGAAAATAGAAAAAATAAGAATATTTTAACCAAGGCTAATGAGTTTGAGTTTATGCTGACAGGTTTTCATTATTGGCTTTTATTATTTAGACATTATGTCATGGCATCTGACGACGATGTGGCGAAAGTTAATTTTAACAACACTTTAAAGTTTTTAGTAAATACATTTTAGCATTTGATGCTATTTTTCTAATGTCATGTTAGAAAGGTACACTAAGATCATTGGAGAGGCACCTTATAATTTTAAACGATCTAGTTCAGAAACTTTCCAAACCTCCGCATCGCGCCAACTCGATGACTTTTATCCTCTATAGATTTAACAAACATTTACACGGCACTTAATAAATAGCACCAGGACTCGAACCCAAGACAATGGAACTCAGGACATTAACCTAACAATGGCGTTTCAGCTACCACTGTCGCTTTATACTTATGGCAACAATTACAACACAACACTATATGATAACGTAAAATGATACAAGTGATGCATTATACTTGCAATCGATTATTTCAAGATGTAGAACTATTTGTACATGATATCAAAAATTAACTGTATTATATAATGTTATAAAAATACTATAAGAATATCGTAGTACACATATGATTTTACAAATCATAATAATGATTTTTCTTTTTAACAGTTTACAAGTTATCAATAATTGAAGATGATGTAGAAATGCCAACCAACTAATGAGGAAGTAATGCGTCAAATTTTATATTATGGATGCGTTCTATTACTTGTTTATTATTATATTTCTTTTTGCTTGCACCTTCTTTAAAATGAAGCTCTTAGTTTTAATTCTTTTTTCACGATCCACACACACACGATGTTGTTATATCTGTACAACTATACAGAAATCAACACTTTCTTTCACTAACCGACTTTAATTTTGAGAAATTTATATTATTCAAAACATTTTGACACAACTTATCCAATACTTATTTAAATAAATATAAATAAAAGATAAACATAAAATAAAAGTATGGTAGGAAAAAAGACCTTGGAAAAAGTTTCCTTTGAAAACATTACAAAGCAATTTTTTTTTCGTAGTAGAAGAAAGAACCCTTCATTGCTTCGTTAACTTTCTAAATAATTTGATTTGCTATTAACAAGATTTAACGCTCTGAAGAAGGAAGAGTTTAATTAGCGCTCAATTTTATTGGCTTTACTACTGTTGTAATTGGCACTGCCATTTTTTTTCCCTTCTGGTTCCGACTCGTATTTATTTGTGCCTTCAATCTCACACTGAGTACTATATTCTTCATCAAGAAACTTTCCGCTGAAAATACAGTTAGTTGAAGTTTCTAGAAATAGAAATGTAATGGACAAATTTGAAAAGATAAAAGAAATAAAAATCAATGCTGAATTTTTCCCAATTTGCAGAATAACTTATTATGCAGTCTAGGCTCAGTTACAAATTAAGTATTAAGTTTCCATCCAGAAATCTCATGACATATTTCAGTTATTTCTAATTACAAATTATACCCACTATTTATGATAAGTATTAATTTTTGCATAGCTTCCCTGTTGACAGGTTAAATATGAACGTTTCCTTACAAATTGTTTTCAAACAAACAAGACCAGGGTTGAACGAATGTCACTAGGGTCATTACTCTAAATTAGAGATCAAGTTTTCTCATCCAGTTACACAAATATGTAAAATAAAATAAAAATTACTACATAAAATATGAATATAATCCTCATTGGAAGGGTTCTGCAACAAACCTTTTTTTTTTTTATTTCCAATGGCGGATTACAAGGCAACTGCAAACAAAATGAAAAACAGAAAATATTGATAAAAACAAAAAAGACAACACAAAAAATAAGAAAAGAAACACAAGAGTTCACAGTATAGTCTGTAAATCACACATTTCGTGCATGGCCTCCCAATATCTGCTCCACAGGGATCCAGAGCTGAGTGCACGGCAGCATGCCAAATGAATGGCGTCCATTTCTTCATTGGAGTCGCACAATTTACAAAGTGAACTCTGGGCAATGACTATCATATTTAGATGCTTGGACAACAGTCGTGGCTAGTGGCTATTCGAAAATTGGCCACAGCTCTATCTCGTGGCCATTTTTGAATATGAAAGAGTTTGTTAAACTTCACTTTTTGTTTATTCTTTTGGTTGAAATTAAACCAGAAGTGCTCTCTGTGGTATTTCTTTATAATTCTTTTGGCACTATAAAAAGGAACTGTATTGTTAGAGGTTTGTAAGATTTTTGTCCCCTTCTTCGCCAAGCAATCGGCCTTTTCATTCCCATCAATGCCACAGTGCGCCGGAATCCATTGCATGGCAATGTCCATATGACATTGAAGTAAATCGCCAATTAACAGTTGACATTTGAGAATATCCTCTGACAAAGGTGCCTTGATGGAAGATATTGCTTGGAGGGCCAGATTTGAATCACACAAAATAACTACTTTTGAAACACGATCTGTGTGACAAAGAAGTTGGGATAGAGCAATACGTATAGCTGAAATTTCGGCTTCAAAAGCAGTGCTGTGAATTCCTATTGGTGTATAGAAGGGGAATAGGTTGCCGCAACCTCCAGCACCTGCATTACTGTAATCTATCAACTTAGAACCATCCATGTAAACGTATAGTCATTCATCTTCAGGGTATAAGGGATTCTGCAACAAACCTTCCGGAGGACGTTGACTGTGAAAGTCGCTTTCTTGTTATTTATTTTGACCCTAAAACTGAGCTTCTTCATTTAACACCATCCCTCATCTTCTTTCATTCTCCAGATAAATATCTTGGTAACATTGTACGTCATTCAGATGGATTATGTGATTAAACGTTTTATTTTTTGATTTTATATTACTTAATTTTCTGTTATTATGGTATTTTGTTTCTATTTTCAAGAATGGTATTACGTTTCTATTTTCAAGAATGATATTATGTTTCTATTTTCAAGAGTGGTATTATGTTTCTATTTTCAAGCCTCCACACCGCATTCGATAATAAAACAGGTTAATGCAGCGTTTCTTAAACTGTGGGGCGCGCCCCCCTTGCGGAGCGTGACAACTCTACGAGGGGGATGCTAGCATATTGAAAATTTTAAAACAAAAGGTTATTTAAAAAACATTAATTTACAGCAACAAGCAAATTACAACAAATAAACACACAAATTCCATTCTGACATAATAAAAAATAAAATACACATTTACACTGATATATTACACTGAATGCATGAGTGCTACACACTGTATTTTATAATTAATTTAGCAATACCAAGTTTAGAACAAATTTAATAATTGCCAATGCTCCCATGGTATTGCCATATTATATTAAAAAATTACCACTTATATCTTGTTAATTTGTACCGTTTATAATTAATCCCTTAACTGCCGATTGAAAGTTACGCGATTCGGTTATCAATGCCAACCGTTTCCCACGTAGACTTGCGTATGTGATCTATGGAAGAAAAAGGAATAAACAAGCAAATAATTTTGAATAATTAAATCCTTCACAAACATATTATCAAGGTCATTTTATTGCATTCCAAAGCCTCCGGAATAATTTTATGGATAGCAGTGCTCAGAAAAGATTGTACTTCGTAAAAACGTATATATATGTCCGGGGAAATTAACGCTTTGACTGAGCGAGTCGTTTATATACGCCGGTGGCACATAAGAAGTTAAAGTTGTATCGGAGTTTTAGTGTCAAAGTATAGTATTATTGAATTCAATACATTGCTATTATATGGAGGAAGGCGCGATGAAAATTATGATTGAATATTGGGTCGCATATTGAAATTTTGAGAAGCACTGGGTTAATGTTAGCAGGCGTATCTGTAAAATCTACTAAGCATGATTTATTTTATTTTTCATTTTATTTTTGTCGTAGAAGAGAAGTAAAACATTTTAAGCATTGCAGCTATTTTAGAAAGTTATATATATATATATATATATATATTTCATTCCGCACTCTCACTATATTCGTAAAAAATAGGTTATATTAGAAAAAATTATCATTAAAATTCAAGCAAAATATACTTTTATATACAAAACTAATTGGTTTGATTATTTTGCTTAATTATAACATTTTTAAATAATTATTTTGATAAAAATATTTGGTAAAAAAAAAACAGGTTTTTGTTCGTTTACTAAAATGGTTGAAAAGCTCTTGCAATCATTTTTTGAAGAAAATCATTTTTAAAATATACCTTTTTTCGAGTAAATATGTAATGATGATGTATAATGATGATGATGTATAAAATGAGTGTAATGATGATGTATAAAATATTCCTCAAAACTAGAAAACGTCTTATTGTTAGAGAGAATCAGGCACTTGTAGAAAGTAGACGATTTCAACTATACATTTACTTTTTATATAATTAATACCATTCTCTAATTTCTCTGAAATTTTAAGTTTTCATACATTGTATGGAAATAATAATGTCGAAAAATATCCATTCATTTGTATTCGCACAAAAAAAACCCCTCTATTGCTGAAAACACAATATCAAGAAGCTTTTGAATTTATTTTTTACATTTTATATGTATCTTGAAATAAATTATGAGTAAAGATACACAGAATCTGTTCCAAAAATTCTCAGAGATTTTTTTTTTGTAGATGGCAGCGCTGTCTGGAGGGGTAAGCCTTTGAGCGGATATGTTGGTGGGGGATCCAAACATCGAAGCTAGACTGATATCAGTCGCCCGTGGGCAGTTATTGAGGCAGGATCATGCCATGTGCAGAGGTATCTACTGCATTTTCATCGAGCAAAATATAGACAAGTTTTTGGAGCATCGTTATGCCATCAAGTTTTGTGAAAAACTAGGTAAAAAGGCGCTCGAAGTACACTGGTGTCCAAAAGTTAAGCATAATTGATAATTATGTTAATAAAGAAGAAACTGTAAATAAGAATGGCGGGAAACGTGATATGCGAGTGTAAAATGGTTATAAAATAAGGAAGCAAATTAAAAGAATGATAATAATTAATTTTATTATCCAAAGTAGCAGTTTGAAAGAAAGCTAAGCATAGCAAGGATTGACACTTTAAAGAAAAAAGGAAAGAAAACATTAAATAAAATACTGATGCTGCAGTTTAATAAGGCGTGTGGGTGCGGAGAAGTTTTGATCCGGATGAGCTTATATAGCATCCCCAGATGCCATACTCGATCGAAGGCCTTCTGGATGTCCAGAAAAATGGCCACGGTCAAACGCTTATCTTTGAGTTTGGTCTTGATGTTCTCAACTACCCTAAGCAACTGGTGCGATGTGGATAGTTGGGCACGGAATCCATGCTGTTGAGAGATCTGGATATTGTTAGTGTTGAGGTGATCATTAAGTCTCGAGAGAATTATTTTATCTGCGAGTTTACTTAAGATCGGGAGAAGACTGATTGAACGATAAGAATCAGGTGAACTGGGGGGCTTACCTGGTTTTAGGATAGGAATGATAACGGCAGTTTTCCAGGAGTTAGGAAATTGCCCAGTAATTAAGATATTGTTAAGAATGTTAGTTAGTTGAAAGATGACACTGGTAGGGTGAAGTTTTTAACCATTTTATTGGTGATACCTTCCCTGCCAGGAGCTTTTTTGATTTTGATCTTTTTGATGTATGTAATCAGTTCAGAAGGTAAAGAGGGTGGAAGAGGGGGACCATCGAAGTTATTTTCATTAAGAAAATATTTTTCCACGATCCTGTTAGTTAAGTTATCAGTGAATTTGTTAGTAATGTTGTTATCCTGGAATTGGGATTCCAGTGAGCATGCTAGGGACTCCGCCTTGTCAGAGTCAGAGAGTGCGATCCTGTTTGGGCCTTTAAGGGCTGAGACGGGAGTTCTCTTTTTCCTGAGCGCGTTGGACATGCCCCATAAGGAGCCGTCCTCGACGTCCAGTGAATTAAGAGTGTTTTCCCAGAGTTTATTTGTGAATAATTTGACTTTACGGGGTGAATCTTGTTTTGAAGATTGTTGAGAGTTCTTTTGTCTTGTGTACAGCGAGTGAACTGCCAGGCTTTCCTGGCTCTGTTTCTTTGTATGAATAGTTTTCTGAGTTCATCGCTGACATAGTTTTTGTGTTGTGAGGTTATAGGTTTTGAAGCAATGTTGTGTGCGTTAATGATTTTATTCATGAGGTCGGCTGCCTGCTTTTCTACATCCTCTCCCGTGTTTGCTGTAATTGGTGTGAGGGTGATGGTGTCGTTTTTAGTGTACTCCGGAAACGATCCCAGTCAGTAGATAAGTTTCGGATAGAAAAGTTAAATTGTGTAGTAGTGTCAAAATTAAGAATCAGAGGATTGTGATCAGAACTTAGCTCTGAAATAGAAGTAATCTGACTGGGCCAATCAACGTTGCGTGCAAGAGCGAAATCTATGATGGAGGCGGAGCCATGGCCATACCGGGTAGGGGTGGGTGGAGCCTAGAGATCTGTGTCCGTGTTGGAGATGAGATTATTATCAATATTTCCTCTTGGGCTATTGAATATTTCCCACCCCAAGAAATATGGTGTGCATTATAATATCCGCAGATGATAGAAGTACGGCCAAGCGCGAAGAGTGCTTCTAAGTCTGGGATCGGGTTTGTGTTGGGGTTGCTAGGTGGGATGTAAATGGATGTTATGGTGATTGTGTTTCCGTTCGGAGGAGTGAGAGCGACCGTAGTCGCTTCAGTGACTCCGAGCGGGGGTGTAGGAATGTTGTGATGAGTGAGAGAGGATTTCGCGAGAATTGCAGTGTTTCCTCCCAGTCTGTGTGGATTTAAGTTTCGCCTGTCATTACGGTAGGTGATGTAGTTTGGAATGTTGAAGCTGACACCTGTGGTCTCAAGTGTGTTTCTTGAATTAAAATTAAATCGGGGTGATGCTTATCTATGAAGTCGCGCAACTCGACAGTGTGCTGACGAACTCCGTTCGCATTCCAGGATGTGATTCTGAGCCCAAAGCAGCTAAAACTCATCAAGCATTGTTATAAAGGAATTGTATTAGAATGTGAAGAAATCCACTTCTAAGTTACACATTTCAAAAATCCTAGGTCAGACTCTGTACAGAGTATACAAGCCAAATATTATTAGTATAGAGGATTATTTTGCATAAAAAGAAAATGTTTTGAAAATTGTTCATTCTACATTAATTTTTTGCCAAAATATTGCATTTAAATAAAGTTTTATTCTAATAACATTCTTAAGCAACTTTATACGAATATTCTAATCTGAGTGACACTAAATATTTATAAAAAAAATTGGTTTGTACGCTTTTGAAAAATGACTGTTCCTTACGTAGTCAGATATCTTAACGGATTTCTGAACTCTACGCGGTGTGTTAAAACCCATGAACATCAATTGCTTGACCAATTTCATCAGAGACCGAATTTCATCTATCTGTCCTGTTTTTTTTAGACGCAAAAATTTCTATGCTCAGCAAGTGAATAGTTCGTTAAATTTCTGCTATTGTTTGCAAAACAAAGTGCTCAAATGGTCAGGGTTTTTAACTCGTAGACGACGTTTTCGAGTCATAGATTCAAGTTTTCTTTCCAATGAAAACCAACCGCGTAGAGGAGAATATCCATGTTAAATATTTCGAGGCAGAAAATCCTCCCATTAGTATAGTGTAGAAGTTTGGGAATAGGGGGGGGGCAGCCCAGGTGTGGTCCTAGTTACTTGACCATGAATCAAAATGTTGAGGTTCGTTGCCACCAGCCTTTTTTAAGAAGACTGCTGATTATTATGCTAAGGTCTCTACTACTAATGATGCGGAGTTGAGTGTTCCCATCCTTTGATATTAAAATCCTCCAAAATAACATAACCGATCATTGGGATGGTGAGTTGTCAAAATCTAATATTGCCTTAAGAGTCACCCAATCCTTTTTACCCAAACCCATTTTAGATGTAAATCCCTTTCTAGTTACTTTACAACACATTTCTTAACTAACCATCGATTATTTGTTTCCTATTTGCACCGCTTCAAATTAAAAGCTACTCCCAAATGTCTTTGTGGTTCTGTTAGGGACGCTGATCATAATGTGTTCTCTTGCCCTCTGATTAAGGATTTTCATTTGGACTCTCCATCTTAAAATGCTAAAAAAAAAAAAAAAACTCTTCGTTCCAATCTATCATTAGAAATTCTTCCATTCACTCTAAACTTAAATCCTGTATTAGAAAGGCCTCTACAATCCGGATTCAAATTCCTCAGATGGGATTAGATTGCTACTCTTATGTGGTCACAATCAATTTTTTTTCTCAATGTTTCCTGTTTCTCTCTCTTACTTTTCCCCCCATTTTGTATAATACATTTGTACTGAATACTTTTAATACTTTTGATGCATTTGCAAGAATACTTGAATAATGTATATTCTTTTTTTCCTTCACTTCCCCATGTGGTAACGTTTGATTACCCCTTACATCCGAACTATCTTGTTTATCTGTAAACCCTGCTAGATGTGTAGGAGGAACTAAATAATCCACATACATTATTTCCAATCAAATTTGATTTATTAATTCTTATTAACAATTATCAAACAAATACAACACAATTCTACTTAAGGTATATGGGAGAGTGCAGAGGGGAGTTTTTATTACAGACCCTCAATATAGCTTAAATACGCTCAATTTCAACTACGTCACTCACTAATAACTAGCCCCTACTTAATCAAATGTACAGTACCTGAACCTTAAATGTATCTGATCCTACACCGGAAACTTTCAGGCACTATTTTCGGCTTGATCAAATGACGATGGCTCCACGCTCTGTAATCTTTAACTAATTCTCAAACTTATGATACTCCTATCTGCACACCTCCAACGTATCAACTTCAGCGTGTCAACAACAACGTGACAGCAACTCGCTTTCTTCTTCTTCACTTCTTTTCTTACTTTCTTTCGTTTTTTTTTTTTTTTTGCCAACTCGCGAAAACCGAATTTATATAATATACCTCATTTACATAAATCATGTTCGCTTACTCAATGAAAGTTGGTTGAATTAAATATTTTGTTTAAAGAGATGAGATATTAGTGGAACCGCGTATAGATCAGTCACACCATTTATGATTTTTTTATTATTATTTTTAGTTTTGTATGTTTGTACCTTGCAATTACAAACGCATTTCGTTCATTCGCCAATAATTTGTAATATTAGTAGGATAACGTTTAAAGATATTGTAGCAGAGTGGCTACAATAACATTTCTGTGTTATTGCATTCTTCCCGTTTTCTACAAAAAGTTTTTCCCAAACCACTGAGTCGGTGGGTCGCCACGGTGTCGAATTTTGTAGGAAAATGTATTAAGTCGTCGGCGATTTCGTTTTTTGAGTTTGCGAAAAAAGTGCTACGGAGTCGAACGATAATTTGAAGCAAGTATAGGATATGATAATATGGCAAACGCAAGCTTTTGAGTTCCATCGACGTTTCAGATCAAACAGGGAAAGTATCAAAGACGGCAAAAGTTCTGGACGACCACTGACTTCCCGCACCGCTAACAAAGTCAAAAAGGTTTCTGTGGTGGTACAACAACGGCAAAAGTGTGTTGTTTGTCAAGGGTCTTATTATGACGGAGGATGTGTTTCAGCAGTTTAATTGGGAATGTTTTTTTTAAGTTGTAGACTCAGTTCGGGAACTTTTGAATCCTACTGCATATGTAAATTGACTGTCTGCTAAATCTGAAATGTAAAATAATATTTTGTTTTAAAAAGACTGAATGCGAGGGATTGCTGTTTCCGGGGGATCGGTTTGTAGCTCAAAACCGTTCTCGGGTGAGCTCGGTTCCCTTGGGAAATTTGTCAATAGTCATCTTATTGTTCCGGAGGGCAACGTAAATTAAAATTCATATCAAATATGACAATATGCAATTGGCAAAAGAGGAAAAGGCAACATAGCCTGAGCCCCTCCTTGAAGAGAAAAACTGCCATTGAAACTCTAACATTGAAAGATTTGGCAAGGAAAAGAGATATTATATTTGTAGGAAAGTTTATTTTCCTAATTTGTGCACAAAAATATTTACATTCAATAAGTGTAAAATTGTGTTGATTGTGAATTGAGATTATTTTTTTAAATGTTGTGGATCTATTTTTTACTCTCTTGTGACTTTTTTCATGTTTACCTTTATCTCAAGCACTAAAATTTTGTTAAGATTTTTCTTTGAAATATATATTTGTGTTTTACTTACATTGCATTATATCAGCGTTTCTTAAAATGTGGGGCCTCTCCCAGGGGAAGTGATAACTGTACGAAGGGGCTTGAATATATTGAAAAGTTGAAACCAAAAGATTATTTAAAAAAATTAATTTACTGAATGTAAATCTAACAAAATACATTCTGACATAATAAAAAAATGACATTGTCATTGCTATAAGACACTTATAAGTGTATCAGTACCGCGCAATGTATTTTATAATTAATTTAACAACACTATAAGAACAAGTTTAATAATAACCAGTCATCCCATGGGCTTGTCATATATTCTGCTATAAGCAAAAAATAAAACTTTTCTTGATTATGTGTATGTTTTATAAAGAATCCCTTAACTGCTGATTAAAAGTTACGTGATTCACTCCCCAATGCCTTCGCTTTCCGCCTAGACACGCCTATGTGATCTATTGGGGGGGGGGAATAAATAAAAGGAAATCATCTGATATAAGTAAATCCTTTGCAAACACTCTCTCTCTATGTTAAGGTACTTCTATTGCATTCCATAGCCTTCGGAATAATTTTATGAATAGTTATGTGCAGAAGTGCCTAAACAATATGTATATAGGTTCGGGGGATTTAATGTACCGGTAGAGCATGACGTATATATGCATCGGTAGCACTTATCCGACTATCCTAAAACTGCGAATTTTGCCAAAGATTGACAATTTTTTTTATGATTTTATTTTATGGGCCATCTAATTAGCTTTATAAAAATACCAAGTTTATCATTTTCCGTTAACAAGAACAAAAACTTCAAGTGTTTTAGTAAAAGCAGATGCCATTAAAATTTAAGCAAGATGTCATACTGTAAAAAGCGTTTTACTGGAAATGTGACTTTTTGAAAATAATCAAACGGGCTCAGCGATTGCTAAAAAAGTTTTGAACATAATTAACTGAATTTTTTTCTGTAAGCTCTGTAGATAGTAGAAGTGTTTTAACCTTCAGATGTATCAATCACTGTTTTATTACAAAATTTACAGTCTCTTGTGTGAATATAATCACTGTCTTTTTAAGCATTTTCATATAGTAACCGAGATAAAATGCTCTAGTTTTTGTAAAAAAAGAAAATTTCTCTTATCCTGAAGGTCATTTCAAAATTGAATAATATAGCAACACATTAGATTGAAAAAATTGAAAATATGTTCATAAACCTTTGGTGTAGAATGGGCCGCGTTTATGCTATTTTTTGTCAATTTTTACCTATTTTTTCCCATTTGAGTAATAATAATTTATTTTTCTCATCTTAATTTTAGCATATATATATATTTTTCTTAAAATTCACGAAACAAATCTAAAAATAACAAAAAAAATCCCCTATCTCCTTTTTTAAAAAAAAAAGTTATCGCAACCATGGGGTACCTCAAGAGAATAAAGTCGTGTGACTTCAGCGTCAAAGTTTAGTGTTGCTGAATTCAATGCATTCTTGTAATATGGAAAGTTGCGACGAAAATTGCGATTGAATATTGGGTCGCAAATAATTGATATTTAAGAAGCTTTCCATTATATGAACGTACGCGGAAATATTTTCAAAAAATGTTTCGGTTATGTAACAGAATTCTCACTTATTCATCGATTAATTTACTAATACGAATAACTTGTGAAATACTTCTTTTTTAATAAAATGAGAAAACTGAACTGAAACCATGTATATATAAGGAAGAGTCCAATAAAGTAATCGATACTGCACATTCTGATTGATAATCGATACTTCTAGTCCGTCTGAAGAAAATAAAATGTGTCCTCTTTCGAAGTTTAATGATTGAGATACTCGTGAGAAGAGCCCCGAGGAATGGCTTTAAAAGAATTCTTGGATAACTCTGACGCAAAAAAATCGAACTTTAAAAGAAGGTAATCATCTGTATTAAGAAGATTCATTTTCACTTTGAATTTACAGAATTTTTTTATCGAAAAGGAAAGAAAAGGAAACTGTTCATCGCAGTCCAAAACTTAGGACCCCAGATGATTATAAGACATAAATTAGATAGATACACAAATAACTTAATCAAATAAACAGCTTTTAATTTAAACGTTTCAGTTTCAGATTTGGTTTGCAAAATTTTGTCGTACAGAAGAAAAAAAAATTTTTCAAATTTCTAAATATATGACTTTAGAGTTATGTTAATTCTGTTGACCTTTAAAAATGCATTGGAGATAGAAAAAAAACTCTGATACAGCATTTATGATAAATAAAAATACATTAATTGATTGTTTAGTAATGTAGAAAATTTTGAACAATGAGCAAGTGACGAAGAGGACATCTGAGCTTTGGCATCATACTCTCCAAACTTCCACATCCCATCACATGAAGACTTTTAACAGGTTTCGGTCTCTCTACACCGCTCAGTGACATCATGGCTCAAATAAATAATTCCATAATTCCGTCTACATGTTTGGTGCTACGATGACTTGGATACCGCGTCATTACGCTAATCACCCCACCCCCTTTTTTAAAAAAAAAAATAACTAAATGTTTAATAAATTGTAATTTTTAAGTCCTTATAGCAATGCTTATTCATTGTTGAAAAACCCACAACAGACTTGACAATTTGAATTCAAATGTAAAGGAATTTTTGATATTACAAATAATAAACCTGTAATAGTTCTGCAAGCTTATTTACAGTGGTGATAGTGGCTGAGATATAACATATTTGGCATCAAAATTTCTTTTCATACAAATATAAAGTAATTTTTTATACTTTTGTCCCTAAGAAAATAGTTAGAAATAAATCAACATTTTTGATATTTATTTTTCTTATATTTCTGATATATATAAAAGAAATATAAGGAAAAAAAATTAATCATTTATAAATGAATAATTTAAAAAAGTTTACATTAAATGATTTTTAATTTTTATTTCGTTTCCTTTTTTTTTTATCATTTCAGCATATTCATCATTTTTCCTGAGCGAAAAAAAAGGCCCCAAAGAAAGGCTTGATTTTTTTACTTTGTAGTGTAAGCAAATAACGCCACATATGCCATTAATAATCTATTTATAATCTATATGCCCTTTTGATATTCATTTCGTTGCTTATGGCAATATAAGTGTTCCTTTATTTCTTCAGTCCTCAGAAAGAATGAGAAACTATTGCCCTTTTCACTCAAATTTTAAACAATTTTTTCGATCAGATTTTCAAATGTTTTCTACAATACCATGTATATCTTAGATTTCAAAATGATTACTTTATTTTACAACTTCTTTTGTACAAGTCTAAGCGATTCGTTATTCTTCTCAGGAAATGATCTGGAATAATAAAAATAATAATATAACATTCTTGAGAATGCAATCTCACACTTACTTTAAATAAACAAAATAAAAGGGAAGAAATATTTATTATTTAAAAATTTTTCCTTTAAAATACTCGAAGCTGTGTTTGAATTTAATTCGTTAAAATTTGGAAAAACATTTTCGAAATTATAATTTTTTTTTTTTTAAAAAAAAAGTTTTTTTTTAATGTTTTAGGCTTGATAGAGTTCTTTTTTGAAAAAAAATTGATTGCCGATACAAAAATATGTAAATATTTATTTTAAAAAAATCATCCAACTAAGCTTATTTTTTGGAAGCTAACACAATCTCATCTGTAGTTATTAGTTCGTACACTCCTAGCCAATAAATTGTTATTTAAGTTACAAAAAGTTTCATACTGTCTCACTAAATCATTTTTACTTTTCCTGAATATCTAACCACACAGGCATTGTCATCGCTCTTATCTAATGGGATTCGAGACATTCTTTAAATCTTTCTTTTCATTTATTGAGTGATCCCGGATTTATTTCTTCACGAGTTTTCCTTTAAAGCATTTCTTGATATTATTAGTACATTTCTTGAATATCACTAGGACAAATAATTGTTTAGAAGAGACATCAACCCAAACAGTTTTTAATATTTTTGTCGTTGAGTTTAACTCATTACCAATGAAATTAACTAACCACCCATAGATAGAACTTAAGTAATTTGGAATGTTTCCCGAAAAGAACTGATTTTTAAAATGCAAGGCATGCTCATTTTTGTAGATTCTGCATGGTATAATTATTTTTTAAAGTAAATTTGCTTACATGGACCCTTTAACTGCGGCACTCCCGTTTGAGAATGCACAACAATGTGTGTCTTGAAAATCGAGCGATGACCAGTATACTAGTCAATCACAGAGTGAATGCCGCTGTTAAAAGTATTGAATCAAAAACATGGGTTATTTTTTTTACATTGGGAATTTTATTACTAATATTTATTTATTTGATTAACATAAACATATATTGCATAAATATTACTCGAAAAACGCAAGAAAAGTTAAATGCATATAACGCAGTGTTTCTCAATCTGTGGGGTGCGTCCCCAAGGAGGTCGTGATAACCCTACAAGGGAGGCACGAGCATATTGAAAAGTCGAAAATAAAATTTAAAATATAAAATAGTTATTTTTTACTGAAGTAAAGGAAAACAAAACACATTCTGACACAACAAAAACAAAACAAGCATTTACATTCACCTAAGATACTTATAAATGTATCAGTAGTTCACAATGTATTTGATAATTGAATTTGTAGCAGCAGGTGTTGATGGATGAAGGAAAGTAGATGAGCTTGGATATGTTTTATTCCTCTTTCAACAATAACTGTGTTGGGAGTAGTGTATTTTGTTCTATTTGTCAGAGAAATAACTTATTTCTATATTTTTAAGTTCAGATTAGTAGTTCTTTTTCCTGTTGTATCTGGCAATGAAAGAATCCGATGATGGATTTAATGAGATGTTTCAGAAATGTAAAACTAGCGAGTAGAAATGTAATATAAGAACGGAGTGAGCTGCAAATAAAGATGATTAATGTTTTCACCTTCTGATATGGATATAGTTTTATTTCGTTTATGATATATTTAATCATGGTGCAATAATTACCATCATAAATTATCAACAGATAACATTTGCATTGATATAATGTACTTATAAATGTATCAATAGTGCGCAATGTGTTTGATAATTGTTATTCATAACCCTATAGAATGGCGCTTGTTCATTGATTCCTCCAAAGCAAGTTTAAAAGCAGTGCTTCTGCATAATGGAAATAAATTCCCATCAATACCTGTGGCTCGCTCTGCTAGCATGAAAGAAACATATGAAAACTTTCAATTTATATTGGAAAAGCTTCAATATGCAGTGTAGGAATGAAATATTTGTGGTGATTTGAAGGTAACTGCACTTATTCTTGGTCTGCAGCTTGGTTACACAAAGTATTGTTGTTTTTTGTGTCTTTGGGATAGTAGGGGTAGAAAAACCATTACATCAGAAAAGAATGGCCTAAACGCGAATCATTCATTCCTGGACAGAAAAATGTGAAACATGATGCATTGTGTAATCCTAAAAATGTGTATCTACCTCCGTTACATATCAAACTAGGATTAATGAAGAATTTCGTGAAAGCCATGGGCAATACTCCTGGTTTCATGTACTTAAAACAGAAGTTTCCTAAAATAAGTGAAGCAAAAATTAAAGAAGGGATATTTGTGGGTCCACAAATACGATCACTAATGCATGGTGAGAAGTTTGAGGAACTATTAAATCCATTGGAGAAAGCAGCTTGGCAAGCATTCAAAAATGTAACTCACAGTTTTTTGGGAAATCTAAAGGCGGAAAATTACCGCGATATTGTTCATGATTTTATAACATCTTATAAAAATTTGGGCTGTAATATGTCCTTAAAAATACACTTCCTGCACTCGCACTTAGATTTCCCCCCGGAAAATCTTGGTGCAGTGAGCGATGAGCACGGGGAACGCTTTCATCAGGAGATTTCAGTGATAGAAAAGAGATATCAAGGCAAATGGAATGCTAATATGCTGGCCGATTATTGTTGGACCATCAAGAGGGATACTCCACAGGCGAAATATAAAAGAAAATCGTGATTTCTTAATTTCTAGCTGAGTCCGAATGTTCGAATATTGTGTACTTAAGAATGTAGAAAATATTAAAGTGTTTCAAATTTGTCTGTCTCTCGAAAACCTTGCGTGATGAAGAAAAATCAATATCATATTTGAATTCAGGAGAAGAAATGCTGTCAAAATTACATATTTTTCTTTCTGAGACAAAAAAAATGTTTCTTTTTTGTTGTCCAGTGTAATTAAATTATCAATACTAAATTAAAAACAAGTTTTGTAATTACTAGTGCCTCCCGTGGGCTTGTCGTTTTCAAAATGAAATACTTAATTTGTACGGTTTATGATAAATGTCGTATCGTAGCTTTCCGTCATTGTACATTATTATTGCATTCAATACATCGTTATTTAATGGGGGGGGGCGTGATGAAAATTATTACTGAAAATTGGATCACAAACATTGAATGTTTGAGAAGCACTCATATAACGGTAAGAATCTAAACGTTCCTTTTTTCCCCCATGGCTAACATCTAAAAAACTTTATCGTCACACATAATTGGAGATTGCAATATCGGTATACCGGGATACCGATTACCGGCATTTTGAGCCATTTGTACAATTTTGTAATACCGGTATTCACGAGTTTAAATACCGTTTTTGCGGTATTTACTAGAATTTCTTAAAATTGTCTCCACTCTATGTTCAGGGATTGCCCACATAGCAAAATAGTATACGTTTTTGGTTTTATGTCTCCCTAACGGACGAAATTATTTAGACTGTGAATACAAGTTGCATTGTACAATCAAGAGAAGTGATAAAATATGTGAATCATCTAAGGAGACGGACCAAAACTATCCTATTATAGCTCAGAGCGATACTGCACACGCACAGGATTCGTAGTCTGATATTTTTTATCTGTAAAAACAAGGTTGTATTTGTGAAGAAAGTGCTTAATATTTATATATTTTTCAAATTGGTGAGTTTATTATTGACATTGTATTTGCATATCATACTTAATGGGTCAAAATATTTTAGAAATTTATTATATATATAAACTCATAAATAATAACCAGTAATAGAAATTAAGAAGATCTTTAAATAATGTAAAACATCAATTGATAACGCTTCGATTTGGTTTCATTATTTATATGACGAAAACCGTGGACCTCAGACTGAATAGCGATATTTACACTTCTTTTGTGTGATTTAAATAAATAAGATATACCTTTACTTCTTTGTGATTCTTTATATATTGTTATAGTTTAAAGTTACACATTTTTGTGATATTTATACTCTCCAATAATTGGCAAATTAAACAAAGAATACCGGTATTTTCTTTCTTTTTCTCAAATTTCTACTACCGGTATTAAAACCGGTATCCCGGTATAAACACATAAGAAATTCCGAACGCCGGTATTGAACTTTTAGTCTGATATTGCAATCCCTACACATAAGATTATCAGTCATTACAAAAGATTTAAATCAGCAAACGTTTAAAACTTCTCAATATTAGAATGCTTTTTAATAACAACTAGTATTTTTTTTTTAAAAATACTATATATTTATGCCTTAAAAAAATTAGAAATGAAAGCGTGCTTTAAATTTTTTAAAAACCCATAGCTAAAAATTTTTCAAAATAATTAATTAATAATTTTTAGTATATTTTATTAATGCGCGAATAGAAATTCCTTGCATAACTTTCTCTAATTTCACTCATTTCACTTCAACACTGCAAAGTTTCTAGGAGGATTATAATGAAGGGTTCATGAATATAAATTTCCCATTTTTTTATTATTCTTAAAATCTAAAAATTAAAATAGAAGTATTTCAATTACTAGACATTTCAGTAATTAACGAGATTTAACTTAATTTATTCAAATTCCATTAAGTTTAATTTTAATTATTTCTTCTTACATTCAATCCAGATGTCTCCTTACAAGTATTTAATACTCTTTTAGTGAGAACTATCATTAAAATATCATTAAGTTTCATCAGTCTTATTAAATTGAATTAAAATCATATAAAAAACAAAATACTAAATTAGTGTGCAAATGTGAAAGATCCGTGATTGAAAAATATTGCGTTTTAAAGTAACGAAGTAAAATATTTTGAAACATGGATATTCTGTAACGGAGAACTGTTATTCAATGATTTATGAAGGTAAATGTGAATAATGATGTAAATCTAAAAATGATTTTAGAAAATGAACATTTCGTTCAGTAAAACAAAATACACAATGAACCTATGCACATTGTCTATGTGTCTGCAATTGATTTTTTTATGAACCCTCTTAGAATTTATCCCTAAGAATCTTTAAGAGGACTATTGATGACGGTTACAGTAATTTTGAAACAGGGTCACAAGTTAACAGAATAATACGTACACAAATGAATATTTAGAATATATTCAGCAGCAAGAAATTAATCTAAGACAAATTTTGCTACATGATTTAAATTTCATAACTGCAATATTCTCAAACCTGTTTTAGCACGAGAATAGGAACTGCATTAAAAAAATATCCTGCAACTTCGTAATTAATTATAAAATGATACTGTTTACAACTCAATCAAAATGTATGGAAAACATACAATCCTACGTAGAAAAGATGCGAATGAAAACGTCACAATGTAGATAGAAATAAATTTTCTAAAATTTATATATATATATATTTGAAAATCGTCTACGTTTTTCAAAACAAAATACATCAAAAAATGTTTACTACATAGAAAATATAAAACATTTATCATTCATTTACTTCAAAACTAGTTTTGTTTTAACGGTCAGGAGGTATGTGCGCTGCAGTGGATTATCAACGCGTTTCCAACCTACCTCTAGGGAAACCATTTTTTTATGAATTGTTTAGTTTGTTAACCTTATCTTGCACAGGTAACGTGATACACAGGGTGTTACCGAATATGAGTTCAGACAGTGGGCAGAGCATGGGGATGAAAACTAAGCACCAAGAGCATGAGGTAGCAAACTACATTGAGACGGTGAAAATCACGATAATAGTCGGGAGGACGATGAGCCAAATGAAAGGCAAAATAATGCGGGGATTTGGAGAGAAGTGGTGGGGCTTAAGAAACCTGCACGTATGCAAATTCCCCACTTTTCTTAGATTTACCCGCCATGTGCTACAGAATTGGTAGTTCATGAACATCAGCACATTTTTCGATTGCGCTGCGTAACTTCCTCCATGCCACATATCCCTGAAGGTGGATTCGACGCAGTGGATCTGTTATTTGCCCTCAGAATCTCAAATTCTTGGATTTCCTTTTCTGATGCCACATGAAATCGCTTGTGAATGAGGCGTTGGTGGTTACAGCCAGGATCATCGTCTTTTCAACTGGCATTGCCAGAACCCCGGATTTGTTTGAACGCGTCCTATAATATTTCGTCCGTAGGCTGTGACCTTCGTGGCCGCAACTTCGAACTATGCCTGCGTGAATCACTTATCGTTGCATTTGTGACCGGGAGCATTGCGGCTATGGGGCATTTTTCGCATTGTAAACATGCTTTGCATCTAATAAATATACCTCTTATTGTCCCTCTTCATTCCACTCGACATCACACATACTCTTTATAACTGTTTTTTCGAGTTACTCCGACTAAACGTGGTTGGTCAGTCCAAACCCATGATTTATGGTTATTTGTTATCTCTATGATCCAATCTGAATTTATCAGTCAAATTTGGCAACACCCTGCTTGTAAATCAGAATTTCTATTTAAAGTGATCTGAAGGGAGAATGAGGAGAATGTTGAGATAATAATTGTGTAAATAATTTTGCGGCTGTGAGTAAAAAGATTGTCTATGATTATTGTTATTGGCAGGTTACATTAAACTTCGTACAGTTACGAGTGACTGCTGTCCAGATTTTAGAACTTGAGAGACTGTAATTTAAAATTGGAGTTAAATGAATCTTTATTATTATTCGTTTGGGAATTTGATGCTTTCTATAAGCTGTAATTTTTCTGTCAAGATATTAATTGTTAGATTCACAACAATGTTTCTTGATTTATCCAATCACCTCACTGATGCCAAATTCAGTTCGTTTTAACGTTAATTACAGGACGCTATTCAACTAATGCTATTAGATGAGACAATATGTACATAAGTAATGAAATTGGTGATGCAATTCCAACCTATTTTAGTACTATAAAAATGTAACATCGGGCGGGTAGTTTTCATTATGAATTTTCTTGTGGAATATTGTGCTAAGCATGTATAATTTCAGATGAGCCCTGTATATTTAATTCGTTCTAATTTGTACTTATACAGACATCCTTTGCGCTTGATTTAAATTACTTTTTTTTACTCATAATATGTATCTGATGGCCATTTTTAAAAGATACATGAAAAATTCTTATAAAATCTCGCACAAATTAAGAACACATATAAACAGCTTTAAGAGTGCATTTAAATAAATGGGGATCATCCATATTACGCTGGCAATATATTTGCTCTTTTCTTATATAAAAGTACTGTCAATGACAGCCAATTGTAGGCATTTTCTCAAAACAATCAGATATGGTCAGGTATTTACTTTTTGAACCCAAATCTATATAGATTTACTGCGCACACTAATGACCATTAACATTTCAATAAAAGGAAGAAACTAAAGTTACAAAAATTTACTTATTAAGTTCGGTGGTATCTCTCTGAAACCACCATTTTCTAAAAAATACCTCTAAACGTGCAGTGGTATTTTAATGAAACCAATAATTCTAAAGATATATTTTAACTCTCTTAAAGGCACTAGATGTCAGCACGTGCGAAAAACTCCTTTTTCTGTGAGAAAAATGCATCATTTTAAAAGCCTTTTTTAAACACTCCAAAAAGAGTTTTGGGCAAATAAAAATGGACAAAAATTTAAAGTAAGTTATGCATATTTTTGCTGCATATGCTCTTCATTCCATAACTAATTATGAAAAGAAATGCCTTATATAAAGATATTTTCGGGTGGTTTCAGACTAATGCCACCGCACGCCTAGAACATGAAAATTGTCCGTTTCTTCTCCGGCTTATAGCACACACGCGTGAGAGATTTTATGGGGGTCTAATAATTTATGGGGGTTTTGCCGTTGATTTGGTGGAGGGGTTTATTATTTCAGTATTACAGCATGTTTTAATAATGTAATAATAAAGAAACAATGAAAAAAACTTTACTGGCTATTGAAGTTGATTTCAATCGCTTATAGTTATATTTTGTATTATTTAATATTTAAAAAAGTAATTCTAATACTTAATATATTGCATATTTTATTAAATTTATTACAAAATATATTAAGAATATTCTTACAAATTTGAAGCAAATCATATATTGTTCATCCGAGAATTATGTCGTAGGTGCGCGGTGGTACTTCTGTGAAACCACCTCTTCCCTAGGGGAGGGGGAATGTACTGTAATTTTTTTAAAGGTGTTTTCTCTTTTCTTAGGTCCTATACATTGCATTTATAATTTTATTTTGAAAAATTCAGCGAATTTATTTTTCCGCGCTTCTTAAGCGTATACTGCATAGTAAGGATGTCGCAACCCGGTTTAGTCAGGGTCTTTGAAGTAACAAACCTGTTTATAAAAATAATTACTCTTATTTCAGATTAAGCAATTTATGATCGAAGAAGAAATTATAAATATGTATCTTAAATATTACATAACAATAAATTAATTACAATATTGATCTCAAACATGTATCAAAGAATCAAATCACGGATTTCAGATTAAAATATGTCACCATGAGTGTTTTGTATGGTATTTTACTTCAAAGCGATATATATATATATATATATATATATATATATATATATATATATTTAACTAGTTTTAATAAAGAGCAGATCAAAATATTAAACATTTCTTAACCTTGCTTTTTTCTGTCCCATCAGTATCTCTAAGGAAACTTCAATATAAAATGCGAAGCCTGTAAAGTGTCATAGTTATAAATAAACATTAATTGATAGTAAAAATAGTGAAAAACATGTTTTGAAACGAAAAATAATTAAAACTCGCATTTCTGTCAAATATCACTTTAACTAGCCTAACGCACAAACAAAAGGTTCAAAATATCTTGAATATCTCTTTGAAATCTGAAAATATACATTGCTATTTTATTGTTCATATATTTTCACATCAATCATTGTGACACAGTTTAAATTAACTAAAATAAATAAATAAAATAAAAAAGGGCGAAATGTAGTTAGTGATTTTCAAAATCCATTACTAAGTGATCATTTCAGAAATATTCAATTATTTTCATATTTCATATCATTAGAGAGAATACGTTTGTGCATTTTAATGATTACTTTGACTATAAACAGCCTTGCATAATTTATCATAAGCAATTTATCTTTGCATCCTAATGTTTACAAAGAAACTGTTGCGAGTAGAAAAATAAATAATAATTTAAGTCAAATATAGCTTTTAAAATGAAAGATTACAAGAAAATGGACGTTTATGTAATGCATACTATATATATATATATATATATATATATATATATATATATATATATAACAGACATCATAAAAAAATACTTAAACTATTTCAAAAAGCCTTAAAAAAGTTATTAAAAAGGAAATTGCGGAAGCTTGGGTATTAAAAAACCCTTTTCTTTGAAAATCGAAAACTGGAATGCATTTTTTTGCTCTTTATGATAAAATAAATTATATATATTTCAACATAACTCTAATTTAATGATTTGTTTTTTCAGAAACATTTCAATGTTGTTGGTGCTACTTAAAATAATTTCTTTTATAAATTGGCTAAAAAAATAAAAAGTTCCATTTCAAGTAGAAAAATTTATGTTTCGTATTTTCGATTCATAAAAAGAACTAAAATCCTTTTTTTAATTTCTATTTCTTTTTTCAGTTTAACTTCAAAGGTTACTATTATTTTAGATTATTTATCTTTAAATTTTTACAAAATTACTTCAGTTTTTCTCGAAAAAATTCAATGTCTAAGGATTGAAATATAATAAATATTCTTTTATTTTACGAAATATTTGTAATCTTTTACAATGTTGAGTCATTCCTGTTTGGATGAAAGTATTTTTAACTTTTAAAGGTGTATTTCCTTCCTTGAGTTGATATAAGTATAACAATGTTTCTCAACCATTGTTCACAACCAAAATTAAGTAATTAGCACGTTTTTCACGTAGTGGAACAAAAGCGCTATTAGGACGCAAATTTCATCTTCGTCTTCGTTCCATATTTTGTGTCCTAACTTTTTCTCAGCCAATAATCAACCAATTGACCTCAGGTTTTCGGCATTTGGTCGCATTTGTGCCCTAGATGAGCCGAATCATATTTAAATTTTCCCATAGTGTTCCCGAATTTTCCTACAGATTTTCCTAAATTTCGCTAGTTTATAACAAAATTTTCTCAAATGTTACCAAGTTTTCAACAAAATCGTACCAAATTTTCCATAAAATATTTCAAATTTTCCCGAGTTTCCATGGAATTTTCCGAATTTTCCACAAGAGTTTCCTGAATATCTCGGGATTTTACCAAATTTATCCCAAATTTGACTGAGTTTACACAAAATTTTAACCGAATTTTCACGAGTTTTCCACAAAAATTTCCTGAGTTTTCCATAAAATTTTCCCGAGTTTTCCACAAAATTTTCCCAGAATTTTTTCTTTTCAGCTCAATAGTAGTACATTTAGAGGAGTGGTACAGTACACTACTTTCTGTTAGTAAAAAGTTCATTAGTTGCATTATTGTAAAATACAACATGTGAAAAACGCGCTAAAATTACTTGGCCATGCCAATGATTGATATCTTGTTTTTTTTTTTTCAGTTTTGCATTCATAGGAATGCTATGAAAAATATACAAAATATCTGCTATTAAAAATCACAAACTTTTGAATTAATAAAACATTATTTATAGATACGAAATAAAATATTAAAATATAGTTATATATATATATATATATATATATAATCTTAATGCTCGAAAAAGACATCCTAAGTTCTATAAAACTTACTTAACTTTCTTATAGTAACAAATTTGGGTCAATGTAAAATCAAATGACTCCTGAAGTATTTCAATAAGAAAACGTGTCCCCGCTTGCGTGGTGCAGAAGTTTGGACGTTGGAGAGCCAGCTTTGGTGTCGTCCTCGTCTTTTAATCGATGTGCATAAATTACGAGGTCTATTACAAATAGCCTATGCTGAACTATGCTGAACACTGTAAATAAAATAAATCAAATCAAATACATTCAGTTTTTAAGAAATTATATACTGTTATGTAAGATTTATAATCTAAATAAAAACACAATTTCAAATAAGACTTTATGAATAGGGAAAAAAAATTAATCTCTCAATAATCTCTAATTTGAAGGCCGTTTGAATAATCTCAGTAAACAAATTATTCATTTTAGTTTAAAAACACAAACGAGGGTTTTTGTTAGAGATTATAAAATGAATTTTATATAATAGGTATCTTTGAGATAATCACATTTTGCCGTCTAGATGTATTAATAGTTCTTATTTCTTTATATTTTTATTGCAACGAGTAAATACTTGATTTTGCTATTCATCTCAATCTGAGAGTTGTAAATAATTTCGTTTCCAACACTCTGACAATGTTTAAAGAAGAAACCAACTATATAATTCTTCATCTGAGATTACTTGATTAGCTTTTTGCGAGTTCATCACAATCAACGGAAGGAATTAAATACTTTGCTTGTTAGGAATTAAATAAGGTAAAACTAATTAAGAAGGATAAATCTTCCTTTTTGAAATGATTACATACAATTTAGAAATAAACCTGAACTCGCATTTTTTTTTTTTTTTTTTTTGATTCTCAGAAATATTTAGATTTTTTTCTCCATAGTTTTTTCTTCATAGAATTTTGTTCTTTACAATAGAAAATCAGAATAGAAATAGCTGTGAGTGAATCGTGTGTGTGTGTGTGTGTAAAAAACTAATTATCTCTAAATTAAAACATATGTATTACAAATATTGCATGCCTACTGGGGGAAAAAAATATTATTTTAGAATGTTTACTTTGAAGTTCGATACTTTTTTACTATAAAATAGAATATTTTATATGATGTTTTTCGATAAAAAATAAAATGTAAAAACTAATTTTGGATCAAATCTGATTTTAAAAAAAGATATTCTGTGGAATGTTTGGTATTCCTCTCTTCTCACTTTTTGCTTGCTGACGAAAGAGAAAAAGGAAACACAACTGTTGTATTAACCTTTCCTTTTCTTTTCTTCTTATTCTCTTTATTTGAAACAAGATAGTTTTCTAAATATGTAGTAACTAAGACCAGGATAAGATGAAATACAGTAAAAAATTTCCAGCATCATTAAATTAAAGGTCATTAAAATTTAAAATCATTACGTTTAAAGGTCTTTTACATAAAAAAAGTCATCATTAAATCTGTTTACTTAATAAATGATTCAAATTCAAACTTTCGAAAAATAGCAGTGCATTTTTAACTATAAAGACCCTGGTTTTCGAAAGTTGAGTAACAAATTTTTAGTTTCACAAGTAAAAAACGGCACTTTATGCATATGAAAGTAAAGAACTAAGAAAACATATTAAAAACCAATAGCTGATACTTTTATTTTCAAGAAATGTACACCTATATGTACAAGAATAAAGTTTCTGCCAATTGATTCATTTTGTGCATGATTGTGCAACGTTGTCATTGACAATAACAAGAAAAAGTATGTTATATCCAGGCGTAGTTGCTTACCGGATTTGCTTAGGGTGGCAGGTGGTCCAATGGATGGAAATGGGGTTCTCACAAGATGCTGCTGATAGACGTCTCACGGTGTTTTCAAACGACTGTACGAACACGAAATAAAAATTTGCGGGAGACCATTTTCTATCATCAATGACCCGAAGAAGAAGCACTTTTGTTGCTATGTTCCCTTTAAATCAATTTGGCGCATCATGAACAAGAATCTTCGCAACTACTGTACGAAGATTATAATGTAGGTCTGTATGAAAGACGACCAATTGTGTGCGGACGACAGAAATGTGTCCGTTTAATGCTGGGCAAAAGATCATGTTTCCTGGAATAGACAGCAACAGGGCTTTGTACTTCTTAACGATGAGCCCAGGTTCACAATGAAGAGTTGTTTTGGTTGTCTGCTGGTTTTGAGTAAACAACGCATCAGATACAACAAATCCAATATTCTTGAAAGATACAATTACAGAGTTTGTGGAATCATGATTTGAAGATAATTCTCTGTCAGTGGTCTCACTGGCCTGCATTTGTTCTACGAAGGAAACTTGATGGGATACAACTGGACAAGTTGCTAAATCGTTATATAAGCCAATATATCATTGCTTTTGGTCGTGAATTCATTCTGAAAGTTGATAATGCGCCAACTCCCCAAACCTTTCTTGTTAAAAATCATGGTTTAAAGCGGATTGAAAAAAAAGCCAGCTCAGTTTTCAAATCTCAATTAGGTAGAATTTATTTGTTCCTTCGTTATTAGGCCTTCGTTGATGTAATATTGTTTTGTGTCGGGTCTAGTCTTCTATTCCCGTTTCGATGTACGACAACTTAATTGGCTTGAATGCTTGAATTGAAGTTAGGGTTTAACACACATTCATTATAAAACCCATTGTTGCCACTTCTTTCTACGTAAAACTGTGAAATAATGCTTACTCCAAGAATGGACTTTTCTGACAAGAATGCATTTTTTGTTAGAAACCATGTTTGATTTAAACTTAAGCAAATTTCTGTATCGCATTTAAAAAATCTTTTTAGTGCACATTTCTTCCATATATCTTGTTTTTGGTTCCTCCATATATCTCATATCAGAGATTCAAACTAAACTTAAAAAATAAGTTGTGCCTTAACTTTTGGAGGTCAGTGTATACCTGTACTGATATTTATTTGATGACTTGTTTAATTAGATTGCATTTGAATCCCCATGAAAGTGATGAACTTCGTAATTTTAAACCACGAAGAGGACGATAATTGATACCAAACTTTCAGATTATGTTGACTGGGGAACTACGAGCCTGGAAATGCTTAATATGAATCATTCCATTTCTGCATGTGTGTGTGTGTGGTAGATCTTCCTATACAAAAAATACGCCGGCAAGGGTTCTACGGCCACGTCAGAAATCAAAAGAATAAGCAGGGGTAAAGGAAGTATAAAAAGAAATAAATTACTTGCCCACAGTGAAAGCTTTTGTTTATATTCTCAAACTATTGTTTGAAAATATTGTAGGGAATCTTATTTTCCTTCTAAGACAAATAAATTTTTTATTGAAGTGAATTGCTTGTTCACACCAAGGAACGGTCTGAAAAAGAAATTCAGTTGATGCATGGAAGAGAACTACCCAATTTCCCTTAAGACATCAAGAAATGAGAAACCAGAAAGAAATAAAATGATTTTTAAATTTCCTCGGATAATGGAAAATGAAATGGATTTGAAATAAAGAAAAACTATTAAGATTAAAATATTATTTAATAAGAAAGTCAATAGTTTCCATACAATTTCTGAGCAACTGTGTTGGAACTTAAATTTTTAAGACGATAGACCAAAATGATGCTTCATTTCAACAATTTGGCTCAATAGAAATGATATAAAAAGTATTGCTTAAAAAAAAGATGCAGGGTGCTTAATTTTGAGAGGAATCCCCCCAAACATCTCACTAAATTTTGATGTATGGATTGAGGTATCTATGATATTTTGAGGAATAGTGATCCATTGTTTGATAAGTGCTAGACTCCGAAACATTCAGTTCCAAACATGCTCTCTCAGGACTGAGATGTTCAGTTCCGGCAGCGCAACCCTCTGGATAACTCAATTTCTATTTTCTTTTATTTCCCCTGTTTGTGCCTCATCGCATCACTTGTGTCCATTCATTCCTATACAATAAATGATTGCTACAATATCTTGTACCTATCCTTAAAATATTTGCAGGAATTTGGGAACCTCCTGTATATATATAAATAATCAAAATTGATAAATATAAATCCCAAAACAAATAGGATCTAAGCTATAAGAAGAACTGTCAAGAACTTAAAATATGGGACTACTAAGAAAATATAAAGAAAGTGTTATTGAACTAAAATTGATAACTATATAATGATTTCTAAGACTGTCCCTCATTTAAGACTGTGATATAGGGTTAAGCATTGATTTGTAGGATTCTAACATTTTCCTTCAGCAGAAATTTTTCGGCTTTACAGTACAAAAGAACACTTGAACATTAGGCTTAAGACAACACGTGGAATAAACGGAAAACCAGTAAAATGTAAAAAGAATAGATAAATAAGGTAGATAGGACTTTTAAATGGAAAAAATAATTACATAATTAAAATTTAAAATAAAATTTTAAAAATACATACCTAAATTAGTTTACTAATATTTTAAATTAATGTCGGCTACTAGGAGCGAATAGTCTGATAAGATGGAATACATGCGATCAAGTTAAACACAATGATCCTGAACCCTCTAGGACTTCAAATAGGAATCAATTACTAGTTCATCCACCTAATGGGACATAACCTAACTTTAAACCTTCGCAATTAAAAGCTGTGAATTTTTAAAATAGTACTTATATAACCTGCATCATCCAATTATATGGACAAATAAAAAAAGAGCCTTCCTCGGACGTCATATGATTTGGGGAGCTTTCGGTTGACCATCTGTATAAATACTCGAAATTTCTGGAAGATTTAAGATACCTATTGTGAACGCCATGTAAAACGCACTTTTGTGTGTCTCTCTGCATATTTCTTTGTTTTTTTTTCTACTTAAATAAACGAAGATTCATGATATCTAGGAATTAAGAGGAGGTAGCATATTTCCTCGTTCACATTTCAGCACGACTTCCGCATCAACATAATAGTTAAGGAAACGATATATTTTTTCTCAGTAAACTGTTTCATATATATATATAGAGAGAGAGAGAATACCTCTCTCTTTCACACACACACACAGTTTTCAAGGAATGCTGTGGTATTTTTTGAAATACACAGTTGGCCTTATCTTGATACAGTTTCATTTCGTGAAAATCTTTGTGACAAAGCATAAGATTTTTTTCGCAAATAACAGAGGTAAGCCTTTTCCTTGTTCATTATTTGATTTTAAAAAAGTTTATCTGTTTTCTTAATTTAAACTTCTCAGTGTAACAACAAGCTGAAAAAAAATCACAAAACTTTTTCAAACGTTTCTTTGTATTCACAGAACAAAGTTTAGATATCTTTTTTCTCTACATTTTCGATGGTATATACATAAGCCTTTTCTGAAACAGTCATTTAAGTAAATCTATGACTTATCAAGCATAACAATATATTTTTATTTATCTCCTATAAAACAGTTTCCATTCAGAAACCTATAAAAGGCTTTACGTTTAGTCACAAAGGTAACCATTAAATTTTCTCCCAATTTTTAAAGCTGTAAACGGTTTATTTGTTTAACTTTTTCTATTAATACTTATTTTCTATTTCTATAATTTAACTATTAGTTCTCGTGTCATTTTTTCATATTACTGCTTACCTTACTTTGAAGCTCAGTGGCTCAGTGATAGCGTATCGTGCTTCCACGCCGCAGGTCCGTGGTTCATTCCTCGGGCTCAGCAAGGTCGATTCAGTCTTTCATCTCTTCGGTGGGTCGATAAATGAGTACCAAGTTTGCTTGAGAGCTTTTTCAGGTGTCAAACTGACCTCCTGACCCTAACATATTATAATACACATCATTGCCCAAGGTCATGAAAGCTGAGATGCGCACAGTAGGCCTTGGTCCTCATGAGCAGTTGCGCCACTCAGTTGAGTTGAGTTTATTTTACTTTACTTAACATATCCGACTACCCTAAAACTGTGAATTTTGCCAAAAATTGACAATTTATTTTATGATTTTATTTTATGGGTCATCTTATTAGCTTTATAAAAATACCAAGTTTATCATTTTCCGTTAACAAGAACAAAAACTTCAAGTGTTTTAGTAAAAGCAGATGCCATTACTTTAAGCAAGATGTCATACTTTAAAACGCGTTTTACTCGAAATGCGATTTTTTGAAAATAATCAGCGATTGCTAAAAAAGTCGTGAACATAATTAACTGAATTTTTTTCTGTAAGTTCTGTATAATAGTAGAAGTGTTTTAACCTTCAGATTTATCAATCACTGCTTTATTACAAAATTTACAGTCGCTTATGTGAATATAATTTCTGTCTTTTTAAGCATTTTCATATAGCAACCGAGATAAAGGGCTCTAGTTTTTGTAAAAAAGAAAATTTCTCTTATCCTGAAGGTCATTTCAAAATTGAATAATATAGCAACACATTAGATTGAAAAATTTGAAAATTTGTTCAGAAACCTTTGGTGCAGAATGGACCGCGTTTATGCTATTTTTTGTCAATTTTTACCTATTTTTTCCCATTTTAGTAATAATAATTACTTTTTCTCTTATAATTTTAGTACATATTTCTTAAAATGCACTAAACAATTAAAAAAAAAATAAAATAAATTCCCATATCTCCTCTTTTTTAAAAAAAGGTTCTCGCAACCAGTCGGATACCTTAAGAAATATCCGAAACAGTAAATACCTGTTGAGGAGATGTGATTTGATATTTCAATTAACATCACGTTTTGAAGCTCCCAGTGGGTTATTGGTGGTGGACCTGAAAATTTCGATCCTTGATCAAGTTACGAGAAATATACTTGAGCCTGCACCTCACTTTCCTAACTTCAAAACCACTCCAGTATGATATATTCAATGGAAATTAGCCCCACAAAACGGTGGCCATTAGTATCACCAAGACTCGATCCCAAGATTCTACACAATCCGGATGCGTGCCATAACAATGGCTAATTGGCTACCACTGCCTCTACGGGTATCGTAAAGTTTTAATTATTACTAAAAAGCAATTGGAATATCTGGATAAAATTTATTTTCAGTATAGTAATACCCAAACTTACGCGATAGGTGAGGCTGAGTGATAACCGCAAAAGTCGAATTCATGTAAGTTGGGGTATGATGTCACGTATAAATACCTATTGTAACGAGTCTACCCGCGAACCTTCTATTAACCCCCTTGGGGCAAAATTATTCTTTTTAACTGTAAGTTCTATTCAAAATGTTCCCTCGAAGAAGAAAACTTCATTTATTCAAATTGTGACGGATATACACGCGATTCTACTAATTACTTATGTTCCCTTCAAAACAAAATATTTATTTCAACCGACCTTCATCGAGAAACCAAACGTGATTTATGTAAATGAGGAATATTATATAAATTCGGTTTTCGCGAGTCGAAGGAGAGTGAAGTAAGAGGTCAAGTTAAGTTAAGTGAAGTAAAGTCAAGCAAGTGATCTGTTGACACTTAGTTGTTGACAAGCTGAAGTTGATACGTTTGATGTGTGCAATTAGAAGTGGTTAGTGAAGATTGAAAAGCAGTGGAATTAAAAATTACAGAGCATGGAGCCACCGTCATTTGATCAAGCAGAAGAAAGTGTTTCAAGTTTTCCGTGAAGGATCCGAAGCATTAAGGATTCAGGTACTGTACACTTGATTAAGTAGAAGCTGATTATTAGTGTGCGACGTAGTTGTAATTGAGCATATTTAAGCTTTCTTAGATTCAGTTGAGGATCTGTAATATTATCCCCGTATTAGAATATCTCACCTCTGCACTCTACCATTGTTTATATACCTTAATTAGAATTGTGTTGTGTCTGCTTCATAATCATTATTAAGAATTAATAAATCAAATTAGATTGGAATAATGTCTGTGGATTATTTAGTTCCTCCTACACATCTAGTCGGGTTTACAGATAGACAGGAGGGTTCGGATGTAAGGGGTAACCAGAGGTTACCACAAAATCAGCTGCTCTATTTAAGCATTGGCATTTACGTAAACGATGTTAGTCGACAGATAGCAGTTGGATGGTCGACAGTGGATAAGTGTAGATTAAAGTGATTACAATTGTGAATTAGATTTATGGTCGTAAGATTAAGAAAAATGTTTACAGGAAATTCTAGCGTCAAGATTGCTCCAAGAGTAAACAGAGTAAATTACACTTATATGATAGTGACCTTAAGCCATGTGATTTATCATTCAATTATTTACTGAGTGCATTTCATACCTTTTTTTGTGTTGATTAAGAAAAAGTATAAATACATTTGAGTCTAATGCTTGTTAGGGCTTGATTTTTGCTCTCACCGCCAAACAACAACAGCTCTAGTAGGTATTTAAATACAAATTACTTATATTTGGGGCCAGAGACAAAAGAAAACAATAATTTTGAGAAAGAAAGTTTAATAAAATTTTAGATGATGCAAATACAAATACGCAAACCAAAGTTATATTGATGTCGGTTTCATAAAATTTAAGAAAGTTGTCTGTCTGTGTGTGTGTGCTGGCTTAAGATTTTTTTTCTCCCTCAAAATTTCCTCGTATCAAGCTAATGAATTTTTTATATTCATTACTTTATAGAAAAAATACGCTCATCATTAGATTCCCTATTTTTTAATATTTGTAACACGTTTGTAATTTAACAGAGGTCTTCTGCCAAATTCCCAAATTCCAATCCATGTTCTGATTGAACTGGGTCTAAAAACACATGTTCTGGCCCATACATTTCTATGAGCTCTTTAATTGTCAGTTCTGATTGTGAGAATCCAGCAGTTTTTGAACTCATATCTACTTTTAAATTTATTTGCTTGGCAATATCGATGACTTCTTCAATCGAATTACTAATTATACCAATTTTTTCCCCTTCAAACAAAATATAATTCGACGAGATTTTGAAACCGCGTAATTCCATGTTCGCGTAACTAAGGTGACGTCAATCGAGGTATCGCTACAGTAATTTATCCCAATGTAGAAAATTAAGGTTATTTCTGCTGATTTAGTTTCATGATATTTTTGCTGCTTTATTTCAGCTAGCAGAATAATAAAGAACCTCTACTAATGTATCATTATTTGTCCAGTGTTTCGTCGATGCTTAATGCTTGATGGGCTTCGTACAAATATTATTCTGCCTAGATTTCCTAGACGTTGAACCACAGATACGTATACAACTACAATAGGCTAACGTACTAAACTGATGTCAAGCATATAACGGCACACTATGTCCTCCTCTCAATTGGTCCAAACATAATTGTGCTATATAACGATACATGTATTCGTCAGACACTCCAAAGATGTAAACACCATTTCCATCTGAGTGTTACTCAGAGTCATAATAAATGCTGGTCTAATCGTGGGTGTTATTGGAAACATTATGCAATCTTGCCCAAGGCTTCAAACCGGATCTGAACCGAAAACCAGAAAAAAACGTTATTTTGAACGGAACGAAAACCGGAACTGAATCGAAAAAGATATCGGTTTATTTCGGTTCCATATATTTTCAGTCATTTTGTTACTTTAACCAACTATAATCAATATTTTCTAATTTAACATCAACCTTATAATTATTATCATTAGATGTACATTGCTTATCGATTTCCTGTTTTGCTGCTCAATAGTACTTTTCGGTTTCAATTTCGCATGAAACTACAAGTAGAAGTCAGATAAAATTCAATCGAATGAACTAAAATTATAGATTGAAAAAGATAAGAATATAAATAACATAAAAATTTTCATTTGGAAATGAGCTGAAAACCGTTATTTTTGTCGGAGCGAAAACCGAAATAATCTTTTTTTAATTTAACCGTAATATTTTTTTAAAAATTACCGTAATTTTTTTTAAAAAAAATTACGGTTCGAATTCTTGATCTTGCCTATTCTAAATTGTAGGGACTCTTGAGTAGGAACTCTACATTAAGGAAGTTGAGAGGCTACAGGTAATATACTTCCTGCAACACGTTCTCAGGGTTGTATTTCAGCAAGACAATGCTCGTCGACATGCTGTTTCAGAACGAAGAATACTTCAGGCCACGGCAGGTTCCTTAATGTCAATGGCCTGTAAGGTCCTTGAATATTTCGCTCATTGAGGACACTTAGGATTTTATGGATGGGTAACACACTCGCACCACTCATCGGTAGAAATGAGTGAGTGTTTATGAATGTTTACACTCTACAGCAGGGTTGTGGATTAAGTCGATTGCGATCAAGCGGTAGACATTTTGGAGTGACCTTCTGATGATTAGCAGTTAGTAATCATATACCGAAATATTGAAGATGGATTGACAGTATGCAGACCAAGCCATCTGCATATTATAACTACGAGAACAATCTTTAGACGAAAATGCTTTATTTTTGATTGTATATTTTGAATTGTTTGATAATAAGTGCATCATATGATATTATTATATTTGTGGCCATTATTAGTATAATAGCTTGCGTTTGTTTTAAACGCGGTATTAAAAGTGTTTTTTCTCTTTCTTATGGAAGTAAGTACATATTCCGTATTTATTATTTTTTTTAATAAATATTATAGAGACATTTTTCTTAATTCACCTCAACTACGTCATTGGGTGGACCTCAACACCTTGAAAAAATTAGTTACCCTGGAAAAGTTCACCCGCCGCTGCTCTACACCAACGTGAGGATTTTTGGCAACGGACCTCGTAATTTTGAACTACGGTCAAATGACGAGGATGACACCTAATTTGGCATCCTGCACTTCTTTCACATCATGTGAACGCGTTCGTCGGGAAGACAAAATGCGGGTGGTTTTTGAATTGAGGCCACAACACACAGACACATATTTTGGATGCGTTTCAGGCTATGTATGAGAACAGATTTGCAAACATTTGATTCCATTCTTTCCAAATTATTTACAGTGGTGCAATTTACACCAACACACTTTTTTGATAATACGGGAAAAAACATAAAAAAGTATACACTTCTCTGATGCCATAAAATAGTAACTTTAAAAGACACGCAACCCCTCAGTAAACCAAGAGAGACAGATGCTCTCGTAAAATTTGTGTCTGTCCCCCGATGCAAGCAAAAGCCCTTGTGCTAAGTGCGAGATTCCACTAAGATAAATGTGTTTTGTGTACTGTCTAGAAAGAGAGCGTTCAGTCCCATTTTTTTTCTTCTCACGCCCACATTTCTAAGACGGCATTGACAACTCATTTCTCCGATTGGACCACAGCATTGGTTGGCCTACGTGCGAAGTTATCTCGATGAATAGTTCACTTACCTAAGGATTGAGTGAGTCGTGGACTACAACATGCTACTCTTCCAACGGACATCTAGAAGTCCTGACTAACTCCTTGGGATTTCTTCCTGTGGATGTTGCGCATGTAAGAGACAAGGTCCTGTGGGGGGCATGTAAGGAAAGGAATGCCACCCAATCCCTTTCTGTTGGTTTAGTGGAGCTGAAGTACCTTATTAATCCTCAATCAATGGATCTGATTCAGATATCTAGCCATGCATTTGGGTGTAATGGGATTACCAACTCGATGTGGCTCGTGTCATTAAGTGTTCACACGTATAACTTATCTGATTGTCTCTTAAAAAACTTAAAGTATCCGACTAGGTTGAAAAAGTGTTTTTTAGGTGTTTGATGTTTGGTGTTGTTTGAGCTATTAGGGAAAAAAGAAATATAATTATTGAGAGAGAGAAGGACTAATACGTAAAACTATAGAGTTTTTTAAGTTGTTTTTATAGCATTTACTTTATCTAACTTTCAAAAATATTTTTTAGTGCGTTTTTTGAAGAATGAAATTTTTACGATAATTTGCGCACGAAAAACGTAACATCTCCAAAACAATCCAATCCAATTCAATGAAATTTATAACATATATGTTATGGGTCCCTAAGAGTGTAAAAAACCGCATGTTTTAAGACACCTACATTTAATCACATTTTACAACCATTTTTAGCTTAGAACATGCAGTAATTTTGGTGAAAAATCATTGACATCAAATGTAAATGCTAATAAAAAATATTTATTTCTTAAAAATTTTTTATTCTGCGGTTTGTGACACTTCAGAGGGATCAAGCAGAATATCAATGAAGCTAAAATTTCATTATGTTCAATCTATTTTTATTTATGGCGGTTTTCTTAACCTTAAAAGTTTGCTAAAATTTCATAAAAATAATATTTAAAAAAAAGAATGATACATGCTATTTATTTATTAATTATGATTTTTCAAGCCCATTTATGTTCTTTAAAACAATAAATTTATTCTGAAAATCAATTTTTGAAAAATTTGTCTCTGAACCTAGTTATATACCTTAAAATAGTCCCAAGCAATTCTATTATTGGTAGCTTATTATATCTAACATTGTTCTTGATTAATAGTGCATCGAAATTGTATATTTATTTATGATAACACTTTATTATATCCATCTCTTGTATGAAAATTTCCAATATAAAATTAGCGTTTTATTATGTAAGATAAAAAATTCTTTCTTTCAGTTTGGTAACTAGAAACTTACAAGATTAATAATGAAATGTATTTTAAACTCAAATTTGGAAATATCCTCTACAGTTTCGGGTTTACAATATGTTGAATATTTAGTTTCATTTGTATGTTAACTCTATAGATTTGTTTTCAGAGACTAGAATATTCACTTAACCTTGGAAAGCTTTAGGCAAAGATCAAGTTTCAGGTGTGGATTGTTGGAAGATTTAGGAGCCGTGAAATTAATTCTTACTTGACTTTTTTAGCCGTAAGTTTTTAGAATTTTTTTTTTTAATTTAAGAGCGAATTATTTTCAGGAGACTTCATATTTCGCGTTGCTTGAAAAGATTTTTACTGCTTTGACCTTTCACAACAATAAATTTCTTTTTTCTCTGTTACTTAAAAAAAAAAATTTTTGAAAGTTTGTAAATAAAAGTAAAAAAATTAAAATAGTCAGCTCACAGCTTCTCATACGAGAGTATTATGCTGTAGAATAATTTGTATCCTGTTTAAATGTAGTTTATTCTGACTATGATTATTTGTATTTATTTCTAACAATGACATTTAATTCTAACACTCATTATTTGTACGTACGTATTTTATTCAAATAATGATTTTCTCTATATAACATTTTTAATAATTTCCGTTTTATTTGTTAACTTTTGTTTTCGTTTAACTAACATCCATTCAAATATACAATCCCGAGGTGCCCTAGTGATCTTTTCCTTTTCCCACGGGGTTTACTGTCTTTGGTAAACATGGGCTTTACGAACCCGGGTACCCTAGTGATCCTTCTCTATTTTCGACCCTCTTTCTTGTCATTCAATTCATTCTTTCTTTCTCTTCCCGTCTAGACCACAGATATTAAAACAAATGTTTGGCGCAGTATAGCCGAAATCGGCTCTTGCGCCAATAAACCCCAAAATCACTCACTCACCCATTCAAATATAAAACTACTGAAAAAAGCAAAAAAAAAAAAAAAAAAAAAAAAAAAAAAAAAAAAAAAAACGTTTCTCCTATACATATATACACTAGTTTAATTTCTAAATTATGCGTCCCGCTTGTATTAAATCAAGTTTATTTCTTATAATTTGTTTCAAGATATTTCCTGCTTTATTTTTTAAAAAATGAATTTTTACCACACTAAAGTGTTTCTAATTAGAAATTGCAATCTATGTTTTTATAGCATTTGTTATATGTATAATATATATGTTATTAGTGAAATATATTTTGCAAAAGATCTATATTTTTATTCGTATTTGAAAAGAATAGTTTTACATAAAAGTAATGAGTAAGAAAAGAATTGTTGAAAAATACACATTAGGTAACATGTTGTCTGATGATAAGTCTTACAGAAAGTCTGAAATAAAAGTAAAATAAATGCTAACTCTTGTTTATTAATTAGGAAGTACATTTATGTAATACGAAAAATTTATAATTACTTTTCGGATCTTGAACACAAAAGGCACTTTTTCTCTTACTTAGTTTATTATTCCTATTCCTACTTAACTATTACATATATAAATTACTCAAACATTTTCTTATTTAACTTAATCCTCCTAAATATTCAAAACTAATATTTTTAGTGTGATTTCCTGTACCAAAAATATTTTTTATTCCTCTAAAATATTTAGAGTGACAATTCGAATACTAAAAACGAAGGAAGCAATAGAAAAAAATTCTAAATTAATAAAGCTTCTTTATTAGATAATGTAACATATGATATATTTGCAAATATCTTTAATGGGATAAATTTATTTAAATTATATATATACAAAAACCATCACACGTACTGAAATAGTTACTCCTCGTTTATCAGTACACAGAGAATTACTTTTTTTTAACTCACATAGTAAAATATTAAACTTATTCTTTTTGAGAATCTCTCGGTGAAATTAAATTAAAATTGTGATGTCTACTATTAATTAAATGTGTAATTAGTTTTCTGGTCATTACTGATTACTTATATTTTCCAGAGTATGAGTGTCAAATACAGCAATTAATTCTTCAGAAAACATGTGTGTGTGTATGTTTTTTTTTTTTTTTTACTTTCAAATGCAATAAAGGCTTATAGTTTGAAAAAAGTATTTTACTTTGAGGATATCATGATGATATCTGTTTTTGACGTTTTGAAGGTACAGCACAATACCTTAACAATTTGCTTAAGATGCGTCGAGAACTTTCGAGATAAAAAACCAATGTATTAGAAGAGTATTACCCCAATTGCGTCTTTTGACTGCATTTGATTTAATTGAATACATTATTTACTCTGTTTTTCCAATCTGTCAATTTCAGATAGATTAGTTACTCCATCTCCGTAATTTAAATGTATTCGTGTCAATTATGTGGAAGAGAGAAATGTATTTGAAACTCAGCAAACAAAAATTAATAAAATGAATTAATTAATGCTTGAATTGAATTGTAAGATTAAATGAATTAGAAAATGGCGATTTGTATAACAAAGCATACTGAGATACTCGAAATGTACATTTAAAAATATAATTTATCGTTCTTTTATTCAAATATATTTGTAATAATTAATTTTTTCTTGTTTGTGTGCACCCATAATTAACAGTAAATATTCCTGCAGTAGTGGAACATAATTAAAAACAATATGCGCTGAACTCCAAATAATGTTACAACAAGTGTTTCGAAGCTGAGCGCTAAAAAAAGGGCAGCAGAAATTATAATAATGATGGTATTACCTTTAAAATAGCATATGCAAAAAAAAAAGAATAAAAAAGAAACGGTAGCAATCACTTTTATTTTCAAAAAATTGGGCAGTTACGCAGAAGAAAATGAAGGAAAAAAATTGCAAAAAATAATAAAATTTAGAACACAATTTAGTTTTGAAAAAAAAAAGGCATTTACAACTTGAGAGAAATAATGCAAGGTTCTTCTCTGAAGAGCCATAAAAACTGTCAAAGTAGGTCATACCCAAATAATGAGTCTGAGAAGGCTATTACATTGATTATTGCTGTTGCAATGGCTGATTATCAAAATTTAAGTGATTTTCAACAGGGAATAATGTCGACACACGAGAGATGAGGCACAGCAGTGCTGAAGTAGAGATGAAATTTGGAATTTCATGCATGACTAGTCCAAAAGAGTACCGCGAATATCAGGTTTCCGGTAAAACTTCAAAACTCCGACAGCGGTGTGGCTGGAAAAAGACCTTGACAGAACGAGACTTCGACGGCTGAAAAGAAACATTACACGAGATAGACGTTCTGCACTTCCTCATATTGCTGTAGATTTGAATGCAGACCCATCAGTGGGTACACCATGTACCGTACTCTAATTAGTATGGACTTTCGCAACCGCCAAACCATCTCGTCTACCCTTGTTCACTCAACGGCTTAAAACTCTGTGACTTGCCAGGGTTCGCCAACTCCGTCGTTAGACTCTTTATGAGTGGAAAAACTTTGTCTGTTGGGTGACGCGAGTCACGTTTCCAATTCTATCGGATGGATATCCGTCTTTGGGTACAGAAAACACCCCATTAATCCATGGATCCCTCATGCTTACAGTCGATTATTCAAGCTAGCTTTTTGATGGTATGAGGCTTCTGTAGTTAACCTGAAATAGGACCATTGATACGTCTAGACTTGATCATGAGAGATCAGCCGTACGTTAATATCCTTTTTGACCACCTGCATCCATTCATGTCTTATGTGCATTCCGACTTACGTGGACAATTTCAAAGGAATAATACGCCACTCCACAGAACCATGGAAGCTACCGAGGGACTCTAGGACCGCTGTTCTGAAATTCGTACCCTCTCTTAGCTACTTAATTTCCCAGACATGAAGGTTACCGAGCCTAGCTGGGATACTTTGCAACGCACTACCCTTAGGTGGTCTCCACTAGCTCGCACTATCATGGTTTTGTGAATTACCCAGCAATAATCAAAGTGAGTGTTTGTTTGTGTGTGTGTGTAATAACTGTCGACAGAATATATTCACAAATTAGTTGAACCCCTGCCATGCCGTGTTGCAGCACTTTTGCATGCTCGTGAGACCTCTACATTATATTAGAATTGTGTACTAGTTTTTTAAGCACTTCTGTGTACAGATTAGCCAGAATACAATTAAAAGGAGAAAGAAATATAAGATGTAAGCAACAGCATATCATATAGTTCAGTGCTTTAGATGATGCTTTATTTCTCTTCGTTGCATTCACAATTTGCATTCAGATGTTATTTTTCACGTTATTTGTTTTTTCTTCGCTGGCAACAGATTTGACTTTAGCTTAAATCTCCTCTTCAGTCTCAGTGATTAATGGCCCTATACATATAATTTTTTTTACCTATACTGTTGGTTAAAATTCTATTTTTGCCTGCCTGCTTTAAATTTTATCAGTTTATTTTTTATTAATATTAATATTATATATAAGTATATATATTATATGTACATATACACAAAAAAACTCACAATTTAAATCAGGTAATATTTTCTTTTTATAAAATAGTACTTCAGAAAAATCTTATTCAAAATTAGGAAATGATAGTACATATTAATTATATATTTGTATAAACTGCAGGAAATACATACGACATCACAGAAAGAAATGAAACCCACAGACCAGAACAGAATTATACAGCACATATAAGTAAAAGGTACCAAAATATCACAAAGCATAAAATACTTATTTTTAACATTAAAAATTACATTTGTATTCCTTTTTCCAGTAATAAGTGTTCGTAAAATATTTAAAATGAGTTTTTTTAGTTTAAGAACTACATTTGAAATGTATATTGCATTTTCATTTTCATTCGAAGATTACTCAAGGGGAAATGTTATTCCTACTCCTTTTGTTCGACGAACTATCTCTTCCTATTCTCCGAAATATACTGCATATCGGATTATTAACTTATTCGTGGAAACCTTTATTTTCTTGCTGCTTACATTTCCCGGAGTATTCGAATTTTTTATTGACTCTCCCAGGGTTATTACCTTAGCGAAGCTGTATACTTCAGTGCTTCAAATGATGCTTCACTTCACTTCGCTACATCGGTAATTGGCGTTCAGGTTGTTTTTCTCGTCCTTTCGTTTTTGATTCGCTGGCAACAGAATCGATTTTAGCTAAAATCTTCTTCCTCGCATTTGTTAAGAAAGAAAAAGGGGAAGCCAAACACCTTTAGTGTGAAAAAGTTTGGATAACTTTTGATTTTTACCCTTTAAAATGAGTTATTAATAATAAAACGTTTATCTACTGCGTTACACAATATGCACTCTTTTGCAAAGAAAATAAAAGCGCCATGAATTCAGTTGTTGTTTTTAATGAAATTAAATATGACTACAGCTCACATACACAGATAATAAGATGATAAAAATATCAAGGCCACAGGGCTCTTCAAAGGCTTACGATTACATCTTGAATGCTCAAATCAGAAGTTGTTCGAGCCGCCCTTGGCGGATATATTTGCTTGTATATGTCTCGTTACACAGAGTGATAGAAGTTCTTAATGTCATCCTGTGATACATTATGTCAGGGATTCTTTAGTTGGAATCTTGTGCCCTACCATGTCTCAGACATGTTCAGTTGGTAAAAGGTCTGGTAAGCTTGCTGGCCAAGGAAGAGTACTAACATCACGAAGGCAGTCCAGAATCATGCGAGTGTTATAGGGCCTGGTGCTGTGTTGTTGGAAACTGGCCTCTGGATCACGTGCCATGAAGGATAATACAACCAGCCGCATGATGGTATCACCATATTGTTGAGCTTTTAAAGATGTATGGATGTTGACTAGAGATGACCTGCTGTCTTATGAGAAAGCACCTCACACCACCCCACAATGGATTATGGCTACATACTTTTGTAAAATAAGGGCTGATTGAGACCGTTGTTCTCGTCCCTTTTAGAAACGGAGATGATGGTCGTATACTTCGAGAGCAAAGCATTATTCATTGTTGAACACGATGTGATGTCAGTCCGTTGGCAACCATGATGATTGGCTGCGACACTCCTCCCAGACGATTCCAACAATGTTGTGAGGTCAAGGGCAGACGTCTAAAAGGCCACAGTACGCGTGACCTCAGCTCAAACAAGCTTCATGAAATTGTGGAAGGTACCATTGGGAGTAGTGATGAGACTGTAGTACGTTGAATATAGACAATGATACCGTTGTAGTCATTGGGACCTTTTGACAATCGTCCGATATTTCTTCGCATGTGTGTATCTTGGCCTTCCAGAGCCTTCATCTCGTCAATAAGTTCCTCGCAACAACCATTGCTGCCGGCACCTTTGCACAACTGTGTCTGTATGTTGTAGGTAACGACCTATTGCTCGATGTATGGCCATTCAGCTGCACGTATTCCAAAAATGCGGCCAAGTTTGAAGTTATTCAGTTGCTTATAAGGTCTTCGAAATGTCGTGATAGCATCATTCGTTTTTTCTCTATAGAATCACAACGGCGAAAACGAAAAAAATAAATTTTCCCGTCTCTATTTCCAGTTTTATATTTTACGAGTTGCTCAGTAGAAATGCGCTCTACGACTGCAATTCATTTCCATTGGTCTTGAAAATTTTATCTTTCGTATGTTCCATCAAGATGTCTTAGCCCACTAAATTTGATCATACTAGAACAACTCCTACTTGGGGCTTCGATTTTTATGCATATGAATGCATTCAAAATTCGTATAGAGTAATAAATTTATTTTTTATTATAATTGTAAAGTATAAATAAAATTAAACTAACGATAGATTAAAACTGTTTTCGTAAAATAACTCCATAAGAATCAAGGATTTTAGATTTAAATTTTTAAGTTTTGTGTGAATATAGCAATTAAAAAAAGTTCATCTCGTCTCTAAGTCTAAGCATTTCCATTTAAATCTTTGTTATTGTTTTGATTGATTGATCATTAATGTTACATTATAAAGTGTAAATATAGGCTATTAGATACACACCTCGTAATTCTGAACGACGCTCAAGTGCCGAGGAAGGCAACAACACCTGAGCTGGGATTCAACTATCCTAATTTTCACACCAACGTGAGCTGTTAAGGTTATGATGCTTATCTCTCTGAGGTAGGAAAGCCTGCACCAGGTCCATAAGACCTCGTCGCACAAGTAGTTCGAAAATCCTCTCCTGTTCAGCCATCAGATGCCTCCAGGAGACATCAGACAAGCAAAAGGATGAGAAGGGCCCCCAGGGATGGAACAGGAACACAAAGGAAAATCATTTCACTATTCTAAAACTTTATATATCTTAAATATCTACTTATAAGCATTGCCAAGGCCAGATCAACAGCCATGGGGCCACTGCACGATAGAAGTAGTCCTGGGCGACTAGGAGCACTCCAGTTATGATCTAGAGGGAGGCGTCACTTAGAGAATAATTTACTTTTATGGAGGGAGTGGATTTCCAAAGGGGTTATATACCTGCAGAGTTTTTGATCGGAAGATTACATCTATTTCTTGCAAATTTATCTGCAGTCTTATTACCGTACACCGCTACGTGGGAAGGGATCCACTGGAAGATTACCGATTACCGGTAGTAACGGCATACTTCAGAGCACTACTAGTGAGTACTTTGAGCAAGAGCATATTTAATATGTATCAGACTTTCTTCGAGGGGGATTTTCAATGGCCCCAGAACTCCAACCAGCGATTGGACAGAACGAGTTCGTGACGAGTGACAATGGGATGTTTCTTTAATAGTTCTCATAATACAAAATGTCAATAGAAATCCAGAGATATCTTTAAAATATTTTTTTAAGAATGACGTAAATGAACCGTTATAATGAATATGTATAAATGATATGAATATTTTTTGCATTGATGAGTTGATTCATTAAGTTTATAGAAGGAAAATGCATATTTTAGAAGAAAAAACACTTATACATTACATCATTTCTTTTTCTTACACTTTTGCTTGACTTATTTTTTGAATATTATGTTTAGAACTCTGACCTAGCTCTGTAATCTAAGCCTAATTTGAAATTCAAAGCCGACATTTTGGGTTTATTCATGAGCGAAAAATTCCGAACGGATATTTTAGAAAAAGGAAACGAAATATAAATAAGACAATGCTCAATTTTGGAAGCCTTTCTTGATATCAGAAAATTGAAAAAAAGGGGAAGGCCTTTCTCTAAGTTAATCTTTAAAAAGTAAAAATGAATCTATGTAATATTCGATGAATATGACAGAACGTTATTTTCAAAAAGGAATATCATATTCGTAAAAATGTACTCGTGACTTTTAAAGAAAAATAGTTACTGGCCAGGGCCTTTACTTTTATATATATATAGCTACCAATATATTAAAGTAACTTATATAACCACATCTTATCTAATAAATGAAATATATATATATATATATATATATATAGTTATTTATAGTTGTTTTAGTTCCACGTTTTTTCCCCAAAACTAATACAGTCTCACAATTTATCATTAAAACAAATGTAAAAAAAAATTAGAGTTTCCAACTAAATATCTCAGGTGTAAATTAAAATTCCAGGTATGAACTGAATTAATGTATAGTAAAGAGAAACCTTGGCAAGAAAAGGAAAATACATATATATGATACCAAACAATTTATATCTTGCCATAATTAAGTTACTTTATCGAATTCTTCCCAAATGAGACTATGAATTAAAGTCTTGTATTTTTTTTATGATTTAGTGCCTGCAACCGTTTTTCTAAAGTATACAAAAAATAAATGTTCTTACTTCACAAACCAAGATCAACATAACAAAGTAAAACGTATATTTCCACCCACTTTTTGTTTTTCACATGTTTCAAGAGTTATATTCGTAGCTCAGTGGTCTTCTGAGTTTCGGTGCTTAACTTAAGCCTAGCTCTTAAATTTTACAGGGATTAAATGGCAGTGACATAAATTTTCCAAACTGTCGTTGCTAAATGCACGGAGGAGAATTTTAAAATAATGTCTTTCGGGAACCCGATAGTCCGAGCATAAATAAGTAAAAGTTTTTTTCCCCTCTCTGCCGTTATAAAAGTGTTGAGATAATTTAAAACATGATTTTTCAGTTTTGTGTGACTTCTGACTGTAAGAAGACCTGGTTAAAGCTAATAAAATTTTAATGCATAGCTTATGTTTCGGTAATTTCAAACAGAAATTTGAGTTCACGTGCTTTTTTTTAAAAAAAATTAAAGTTTATTTATCACCGTGCTGGTTTAGAAGGGATTCAAATTTCATCATCTGCTTTAATGATTTTGTTAAGAGAAAAAAATTTGTTTTTCAGTTTCTTCATAAGATCATTCAATATTTATATCTCATTTAACAAATAATGATTTAAAATGTGTTTGATTTAAGCAGATTGCAGTGAACCTGGACTGAAACACGAGGCAGTAATAAATCTTGCTTCTTATATGCTTCTTCTGATCTGGAAAAAGTATATTAGGGGTTTTAAGCAAAACTATATACAGCATTCAGTATTTCCAATTGCGTGTCTGCTGCATTATAAGGCACAACACAGAGTTCAGGCAAAATATTTAAAAATTGATTTGGAAATCTTTAATTCGTGATCTGTCTACAATATCTGTCATTTGAACGGGCAAATTATATTTAGGGGACAAAATTGAGGCCATAATCATTTTCAAAGCAGGCTCCTTGCATAACTACACATTTACCCTGCCGAAACTTCCACTGTCAAAAACACTTCTGGAAGACTTCTATAGGAATGGGATCTTCCCAATCGCTTCTTTCATCATCTCTTGTCTACTCTGAAATCAAGTCTTTTCAATGCCATCTTCAATTTTGGAAACAATAAGCAATATCTTGAGAGAAGGGATGTTGAAGAACGTCTAGAATTCTACATTCTGCGTCAAGAGCAGGCGCGATGAGAACGATGGAGGAGAACTTGTTAATTTCACTCTCGTTTATGTTTATGACTGTTGTGTATTTCTGTAGCACAATTCCAAAGCTATCAAATAATTGATTACAAAGCTATAAAATTAATTATACTGAAACACATTTATGGCATCTTATTTTTGTTTCTTTTCGATTTTTCTTTTTTCTCTCTATCTTTTTTTTGTCCCTTAAAACTTATTGAAGAATCCTCAAGTATTCAACAAAATTTAGCTACATGTATGTGCAGAAATCAATCTGACATGTTGAGAAAATTTTTAAAAATCTGACGTATACTTATAACGACACTTTAATCTGTGCCTAGCAGGCTAGGGCATTCGCACACTAAGTTGTCTCCTTTCACTGTGTGCAGTTGCGCCACCCGAGCGTTACTACTAAAAACGGGAAAATTTAAAATTGGATACACACACAGAAGAATGTCTAAACGGAAGTCGGCAACCTAGGGCACGCTTGTGCCACATGTGGCATGCAATACAATTCAGAGTGACACTCTACGACAAGAGTGGAAGACTTTTCCAGCGTACGGACTACTTTTAATATTTTTAAGGTATTGCGGCCCACCCAGTGACGTAGGTGTGGCCATTCTGTATTTAAATTGTATGTTTCCTTTTTTAACACTTGTTTTTGACATTGTACCCCTCTATTAAAATATGGCAATACTACAAAAACTGAAGTAACACAAGATTATCAAGTTGAGTGCTTCAACAACTATGAGCGACTGCTAGACCGAGGAGGTATTCAATGCAGCGAGTAGAGAAAATACATGAATCGATGAATCTGAATTAATTTGCTTAATTTGTTACCTGCCGAGTCCGTGGAATATGAAGTTAACACAAGAACCCAATCCCGTGAAAGCGCGGAAAGAGCTGATCGTCAACATTTATTCTTCCCTTCAGTCGGCGAGTTGGGAATTTTTCCCCTACAGTGGCAGTGAATGTGTTAAGGGTCATCGTTTGCTTCCAATGAAGGTACAAGTGTCGTCTAAACATTTATCGAATCATTTGCTTAAGTAAACACAGTTGCATCGATTGTGAAAAGACGAATCTAAAATCTAGCTGGCATCAGTGTTCCATAAATAGGTTTCTTTTAGTAAGCATGTTTTAGTAAAGGCGGTCCCCCCAAAATGTCTTGACGGTCCACCGGTCGACTTAATACCTATCCCGGCTCTACGACAACCGTTCTTAAACTTTCGATCTTCGTGGCCCTTTTTATGTAGCATCGTGATATTCGCGGAACCCCAGACTTTGAACATCCCTCTCCAACACAATATGCTTGATCAAAATACATGTTCCAGTAGAGTTTTTTTCATTGGGAACAATTTAGTGATCTATTCATCTATTTTGGTAGGACACATCTTTTAATTTTTTCGCGAGGCCTTTAAAATATATAAAAGAGTAAAATCTCAAAATTACATGAGAGACTCCCCGAACCCTCTAGAAAGGCACTGCAGACATCCAGGAGTAAACGGATCACACAGTTTAAAATCCGATATTCTACAAATTTATGTGATAAAATTGAATCGCATTGACTTTAATCTATATCCCTCTTGTAATTTTTATTTAAAGACGATTTCTTACCTTCAATTCTTTGGCAAAAAAAAATACAATTCTATTGAACCAGCTTACGTGTAATTTATGTGATTTTCGTAAAAAACAACAGCAACGTCCTATGGTTAAATGTGACTCATTCTTAGCGTTAAATATTCAATTCAAATCAAAGTGATCATGCAACACTGGTAAAAGGAAGCATCACTTGTGACTTAGCTGTGAAAAAAAAACTCTTCAGAAATTATTCAAAGCAAAATTTACGGAATTATGAAACGATCTAGAAGATAACTCTGTGATAGCGGTTGGTTCCTGCTTACATCTGAACCCTCATGTCTACCTGCAAACCCAGCTAGATGTGTCGGAGAAACATAATAATATACAGACATGATTTCAATCTAATCAATTTATTAATTCCAATTATTAATCAGACACGATACAAATCTAATTAGGGTAGATAATATATAGTAGAGCGTGGAGGTGAGATTCTATAACACGGGGATACTACTACAGACCCTCAACTGAATCTAAGGCAGCTTAAATACGCTCAAATATATCTACGTCGCACACTAATAAACTATATATATAGCTTGTACTTAATCAAACGCACAGTACCTGAACTGTTTATGCATCGGATCCTACACTGGAACCTTGCAGGCGCTGTCTTCTGCTTGCTCAATGTCGTTGGCTCTACGCTCTGCAATCTTTAACTAATTCAACTCCTTTTCAATCTTCAACTAACAACTAACTGGCAGGCTTTATATTAACTCCTCCTTGCTCACTCAAGCGTGTCAACTACTACGTGTCAACCCTCAAACTCGCGAAAACAGAATTTATATAATATACCTCATTTACATAATCACGTTTCCTTACTCGATGAAAGTTGGTTGAAGTAAATATTTTCCTTAAAGAGATATGAAGGGATTAGAAGAACCGCGTATAGATTCGTCACAACTGTATCTCTAAACCAAAGGCTATATTAAATTGCTGTATGACTTTGCTCGAGTGATTTTAATTGCATGATGAAAATTGCTGTGCTCTGCTTTCCGCTTTTGATTTTAAATATATAAATTGTTTGTCATATGAAAAATATTTTGAATCCTTAAAGAGGTTGATCAACAGCTGGGCATTTAAATTCATCTGTCAAATTGAATGTCACAAAATATACTTCTGATATTGCAATATTAAGTGGAACTTTGCTAGGGCAAAGTTCACATTAAATTCTTAATTTTTCATTTATGTAGAAGGAATAGTTTTATTTTATGTTGTGTATTGTTATGTTAGTAAAAATCTTTAAATAATGCATAATTTATATATAAAGCTTTAAACAATATCTATTTCCTAACTCTATATGCATTACAGCAATAATTGAATTTTTAAAATATTTCCTATTGTGTGACACTCTATACCCAAGTGGTACTTTAGTAAAGGATACTATAGCTATAGGGTTACCGACCCCTTGTTTAAAACATGCACATAATTCGAGCCAGTTCAAAGATAAAATAAGTAAATTTTCCATAATATGTTAATCAGAGCTAAATTTGAAAATAAATCATTGATTTTCTTTTAACTAAAATGCCTATGTTGTAAAACTCATTATATTTTAACTAAAACTAAATAGCTATTTAATTCAAATGAACCTGGATATTTTTACGTAAACCTTTCGTACATTTAAAGGACAATCCGACGTAATAATGTTATTTTATATTCACCCAACTCTTTTTTTATACGGCAAATACGTTCCTTAGAAAATCGTGCAAAAAAGTCAAGTAAAAAAGTAGATGCGACGTATGGTAAATTTGGGATATGTTCCACAATTTTAAAAAAAATCGTGTAAGAAGAAAAATCTCTAAATGTTTTCCCAAAAACCCATACAAGAAAACTAATAAAATTCCACATTACATTTTTATAAATAAAAAAAAACTATTTCTTTTTGTTTAAAAAAATCAATTTAGTGCAAAATGAAAATTCTCTCAGTCTACATGCAACATATAAAAATTCAAATTGAAATTAGGAATTAAACTACTAAAAAAACACACACAACCATATCCAACTCTATTTGAAAACAAGCGTGCACGTTTTTTATGAACTGGATCAAAAATGCTGTCTCATCAGTAGATGTGTCAGACATGTCTAGCACAACTTTCAGTTTTGATTCAAATGAAAAATTTCATTCGTTATTAGTGATCTCTGTTTTTTTTTTTTTTGTTGCTGTTATGAAGTCTTATTAGATGATGTATTTTTGATTCCTCAAGTTGATTATATAATTCTTGATATCTTTCTAAACAAGATTATGTAGAAATTTTAATGCTTGATCTATGTCAGAATCATGAGTTATTAAATGTTGTTTCAAACTTTTAGCAAATTTTAAGTGCTCGCAAAATAAATTCAGCTGTTAATTGCTGAACGTCACCTTCGACTTCGCCATTATCGACTTCATTATTGTCATAAACTTCTTCAAATCGTCTTCCTCCAAAAAGCACAGGTTCCTTTTTTTTTTTTTTTTTTTTTTGAAATTTATGCAAGAACGACAAATTTGTCAAAATTCGTATACCGTGTAATTTTAAAATCGTGCAAAAAAAAAAAACCGTTTAAAAAAGATGGGTGTATTTACATTTTCAAGCGTATGATATTAATTAAAATTATCAAATATTTATTAAAATATTACTCTGTTTACAGTTTGATGAATGGAGATTTTGTTTAATAAAAATGGACTAAATGAGTATTATTTTAAGAGGTAAGGTTGTGACGGATCTATACGAGTCATTTTTCCATTAATCCTCTTGGAGAAATTTTGGGGCTAGCATTCAAGGTATCCGAACACGTTCAGAGTACTTTTTAACAAAATAGCATACTAAAACATTATAAATGCTCTTTTATGCTATTTAACTATCAAAATTTAAAATAAATTTCCTGAATTTTACAAAAATCACAATTATAAGGAAAATTTTAGCAATATTTTTGAAAAACTTAAAAGCAGTTAGAGAAAAAAGTAAAAAACATATATTAGTAAACGTATTACTAAAACAAATTAGATGCATTTATCTAGAAAATGTACTAAAATTTTAATTTTTCATTAAAATTTGAAAATTTTAGAGCTGTTTGAGTAGACATTGTAAGAAATGTGACACTTTTTATGAGATCATTATTTAAATAACAAGACATAACTCAAAAAGTATTCATACAATAAGAAATATTTTAGTACATTCTCTAGAAAATAACATAAATATCAAGTTCAAAAAGTTTTATAGAAAAACATTCGTAATAATTTGAGTTATCAGACTTGCCATAATAGTTTTTGAGCAATTTAAATGCCCACTTCTGGTCGATCAAAAATCCACTTTCGGTTTTTCTAACTTAACAAAATGGATTGTAACGTGGTCTCTAGTTAGTGTAGTAACAAAACAAAGTATGTTTCGTAAAGTAAAATGATAGCTCTATTCTATAAAATAAAAAACAAAAATATCTGTCTTGACTGAATTCGGTCATTTTCAACGTGTTCGGATACGTTAATTCACAGCCTCTCAAGAAGAAACCATGAAATTTAAATTAGTTTGACTATATAAAGTCTAAGTTTTGTAGATGTAACATAAAAGGAACCGGGGAGCTGTTGTGGTGATACGTAAGTGCGAATATTAGAATATTTCATTCACAAATACAGCGCGAGTTAAGGAAGTAATTGCTAAGAGATTAAATTATTAAGATTTAGGATCTAAGATTGATGAAATTAGATTTAATTATCGGTTCATTAGCGCTTTTTCTCCTTGTCTAGGTCACTTAGTCGTGTTTACATAGAGTTATACATTTAGAATAGATAGCACACTTTATATATCACTTCTTGGGTTTCCTTTTGTAGTTTCACTTGGGATTGGTTAAGTGTGTTTGAAGAGAAATAAAACTAATTGCTATTATGGAAGTTGCTGGTGATGATTTGTTTCCCCCCACACCTTTAGGTAGGCATGACGCAGAGAGATTGTTGTCGAATTGGCCAACACCCCCATAAGGTTTTGAGGATGTTGAGCATGCAGCTTGATGGTTCCTGGTTTTTCAACACCAAAACGAGGCCACTCATCTGATATTGTAACACAGAGAGAAAACCTTATTAATTTGAGGAAACGTATATTTTTCATTTCACAAGCTACGTAAATACTGAATTTTTATTTTGTCCCTACAGAATTGTCACAATACTAAGGATTTGTCATAAATAGCTTAAATTGAACAGTGGTTCACAAATTAAAGTAAAATGAAGTTGTGCATAAGAAAGAATTATTTTAATGTTAATTTACATCATTACTATTTTTAATTGTAAATATTTTATGCGTTTATGCGTTCAACATGTATAATTGTTTCTACTTCCTTCCATTTCATTCTAAGAAAGATTTTTTTAATAAAAATGTTCTTGACTACATAAAAGCATTAGCAGCCTCGTTTATTTTAGTTTAGAAAAGGCTATTTTTTAATTTCCTAAAAGAATATGCAACTACGGTTAATAAACCTTCTTCTTCGTATAAGAATCAAATTGATTAAATAAACATGTTAGAAAAACTAAAACTTTTAACTGCGTAAAACCTTTATGTTGCACCTAGTACTTTTTCTTGTTGACAAACATATAGTTGTTTTCGCCATATTACAAATTTATATTTAAAAAGTAAGTCAATTAGAACCTTATATTTAAATAATTTTGATTAAATACGAATATTCTTTTTGTTTTTTTATGTTTCGAAAAATGCGAGATTTAATTTATATTTCGTTTTATTACATAAGAAAAAAAAGGGTATAAATTTCCATCCATTTTAAAATAACTCGAAAAATTGCATCCATAAAAAGGACAATGATGAAAATACTAAAGCGAAAATGTCTCAGACGCTATAATTACTCAGTTGGGAAAACACAATCATAATAAATTAGTTTAGACAATACAAATAATAAAAGCTTAGTTCCCTGTTTAACAAGACGAAACCTTCTTAAAATCTCATGTAGAAAGAAATTTAATTTCTATTTTCAAATCTGTGGGGACATCGTAAATTATTTGTTGCTAACCGCAGTAATAAAAATAGCAATGTAATCTTAGATTGTTAACAAATAAAAATACGTTATATGAAATTTTCTTAGTGTGTTATCTATTTAAATCACATATTTTGAATACAGTACTTTTCTTTTACTTTTATAAAACACTAAATAATAAAATACAATTTTATCACGGCTTATGTATTAAGTTTTTGTTTAAATTCTGTATACTCGCATGTATTGTTTCATAGAGTTAGCACCTTACTCTCTTTATTGAAAGGGAGAACACCCTTGTAAATAACGTTGAATAAAAATTTAATAATCTTTGAGACACATTGGATCCCTAAATGTCTCCAATCTCAGCCACAAAAATAAATGCCTCGAGACAAAACTAGAAAATGATTATTTGAGAAGCTCTAAAATACACTTCAGGATCTATATAAAAGCAAAACAATAGGGTAAAATTCGGTATCAGAAATCAAAAGCGTCTGCAGTATTCATTCACCTCGTGCGGTATTGTGACTGCGGATTTGAATTGATTTGTTGGTTTGATATGATATAATGATGCACACACACATGCATGATTTAATGTGTAATAAATGAAATACATAGTACTGAATTCAATCCATTGTCATCACTTTCTGTTGCTTTTATATAAATTCACAGCTCGAAATTTTTTTTAAGATCAACGATCATTACAAGATAATAGCTTCCCTTCGCATTAGAAAGGAATTCTTTATTTAAGAGATTGTAAGCAAAATGGAATTATTTTTACTGGCAAGTGCTGCATGGTTTTTATTATTTAAATTATGAGTTAATTTATTAGTCCTTTTGTTTATTAGATGTTTGAAGAGCTGCTTTGTATATTCGCTTCCAGAAATGTAGGAACAATATAAGAAAACTTAACAAACAATAACTTCCTAAAGTAAATAATTACAAATATTTTTAAAGAAACATAATTTATACAAACAGCATACACTAAGCAATTACACTGGCTACAAATGTCTAGATTAAATAAGGCAGTATAGGCTATAAATCTCCAGTTTATCGATTTTGAGTTTTTGATATTTCTGAAATCTCCAATTCATGATTTTTCCAGGGATACAATACATGGGCCATTTTTTGAATTAGAAGTATGTCAAAATGTCTTTCAAAAATTCATCAGTTGACATGCCGCGCCCACTTTGACATGTTTGCCTATTAAATAATCTGGAATTATTACAAAGGCTTTTTATTTATTCATATGCAATTAACTTTAGATAACAGTGTAACTGCAAGTTTAACTGTTAAATTTTGGAGCGGAATTTTTGTAGTTAAATGGTTGAAGTGTATAAGGAACATAGAATACATGAAAACAGTAAATTTACACAATTTTAAAAATACAAATTTTAGAAAAAAGTAATTTTTGAAAAAATACTTACCTCAAGAGAAAAAAAGTTCTGGGGCATGAGTTATCCAAAAATTGAACGAAATTTTAGAATATTCTTGATTCTCGATCAATTTTCTTAGTGTTGGTTGATAAATTTTTTTATTATTATTTTAATGAAAAAGCAGGTTTTTACATTTTCAGTATTTTAGCAATCATTTTGCAGTATATGTTGGTAGTAATCAATATACCATAAAATGTCATTTAGGCATGTTTAACTTTTTCAGAAACAATATTTTTACTATCCTTTTTGAAAATAACTTCGTTCACGTTTATTTTAGAGTTATTATAAACAAGTTTTGAAGGATTTAAAACTATTATCTTTTTATGACAATTTCAGAATTTTGTATGAAAGACCTTTTCCAATAAAACACAACACCACTACAAAGTTCTAAATTTCAAATTAAAATTACAATGATATCATAAAATTTAGAAACTTCCCTCCAAAAGTAGGTAAACAAACTAATAGTTAAAGTGGAAATTATCATACAGTTAATCTACAATTAATTGTATATAATTAAATGAAAAAATATACTGGCTTTACAACGGCTTTTCAGATTTAAAAGGCTAATAATTTACGCTATTATCTGTCAAAAGCAAGTGTGGTAAAACAGCTGATTATTTATAAAAGTCCTTTTGACATACTTTTTATTCATAAATTAGCATATATGTTATCTCACTGGAAAGGTCATGAATTGGATATTTTAGAAATAGGAAAATCTCAAAATCAATAACCCGAAGATTAGATCTCAAGATCAATAACCCGAACTCGAGACACAAATCGGTATTTAAGATTTCAACAGATTACTTCAAAAACCATTTTTGCACCAGTTGAAATGATGTCATTTGTCCCCGCCATTTTGTTTTGAGTTCTGAACTGAAGAGAAAGCTACTTCTCAGGTGAAATCAAGAGAATGGATAGCGATGGTAAAATTACAAATTTCTTTCATTCTTCAATTGCACCTTGAGGTGAATAAGCACATGTATAAGCAGCATTCCTAAATCAATTCCACTCACTAGGTCGGATCTCAACGATCAATAACACTAACAATTTACTGCTCGTATGAGGATGCTTTCCCTCCAAAATGGAGAGGCATGCGCAACAATGAATTTCGTGGCTCTCCATAGGACACCGTCGATTAGAAACAACACATCTTTTGAGAAGGCAACAATCGTAAATCATCAGCAATTGATAACAATTATCCAAAAAATAGTATTTAATTCATTACTACTGAGTGTCGATTACTATCAGCAAAGAAACAAATATTTTTAAATAAATCCATAATAGGAAATATGTGATGAAAATCTGAGTCCCTTATGTGATGGCCGGCGTCTTGACTTGTGACTGAGCGCGTTTTAGAGATATGCGTTTAGAGAGCCCCAGAGACAGAACGAATGGAGAGATATTGAGAGATAGAAAGGAGAGCCACGGAGAGAGCCAGAAAGAAACGAAGAGTATATAAAAGATGAACTTTAACAAAACAACGTTGTACAGTATTTGTGTAATTGTGTAGTTTCTTTTTATTTTTTACCGTTAAAATAAATAAGTTTGTTTGTTAGCTCTAGTTTTTTCTAGCTAATGAACCACACCCCAGACATCTACACAACAATTGGGAGTTCGGTATAAAGCCCAATACAAACGAAATACAGCATTTATGTTTTAAAATTGAATAAGACTTTCAAATCAAAAAATCAAAATAAATATTCGAGATTTTTAAATCACAAATGTGTAAAATATCCACATAAATTCTATTTATTATATTTTAATACTCTTTCAATTAATTCTGTCAGTCACTTTTTTTTATCCTTATCAAATTTTTTCTCATGTATTTATTATTTTACGCAGTAAATTTGAGTTATCGTGCAAGTCTTCCTGAAAAAATGTACATGTTCAAAAATAAAATGATTTGCTGCACTTCGAGACAAATTCATTCTTGTCAGAATCTCAGGTGCCTCGGTCAGGTGACGAGAACAACACCTGACCTAGTACCTCCCTCTCCAAACTTCCATACATCTTCGGCGTGAGGACTTCGAACCATGAAAGATTTAACGTGCATCAGTCCCTCTACATGGCGAGTGTTCTGTGGTATCAAGATTCGAACACGCTACTCGAAAACACCAGCCACGAGTTAGCGATCATGACCACAGGACAACCGTGACCACTCAAAAAGTTGGCATCTACCTATACATTTTAAATATCATGACACATTAACAGAAACATAGACAAATATTCTAAAATAAATTCTTCCAGAAAACAATCAAGGTAACGGTTTAGTGGCTGGCATGTCATGAGTTCGAGTCTAGTACCGCTGAAGGCCCACCGTGCAGAAGCGGTCGAAGCATGTTCAATATATCTCGGTTCAAACGCTTTTTGGTCGGTTTGGAAAATAGCTGGGTACCAGCTCATGTGCCGTCCTCCTCATTTGACCATGATTCAAAATGACGAGTTCCATCTCAAGCAGCACCCCCTGCAGCTTTATAGTGCCACGTTTATATACACTCATGGACAAAAAAATTAGTGCACCAAGAAAAAATTGCGGATCGTAACGAAACTTGGGATGAAGGTACATGTCAAAGAGATATGCAAATGATTAGAAATGCAGCGTAATTGCGCATTACGTATAACCAGTAGTAGGCGTTAAACGTCGTTCTCCGTGGAGTATAAAACCGGTACCCAAAGCTTGTTTGAGTGTGCTGAATCACTTGCCAAGTAAAAGCTGAGGTAGATATGCCATTACGCCGTTTTCAAAGACAATATGAGCAGCTGTCGCAGTTTTAGAGGGAGAGAATCAACGGCATGATGGAAGCTGGGTGGTCAGCTAGGCGAGTAGCTCGTCTATTATGCCACTTTGATTGTGTTGTGAGGTGGTGTTGGGACCAGTGGATCCGAGAGACATGAAAACCAGGCTCAGAACACCCTCGACAGACCAGTTGTCGAGAAGACTACCACATCGTAAGAAATGCACACGTACAGCCAACTGCTTCATCGGTCACCATCCAAGCACAGGTAGCACCTTCACTAAGGGCCCCTGTGCCTTTTGAACCATACGAAGACACCTGGCTGAAAGACATTTGAGATCACGGCGCCAATTACGTGTACTGCTTTTGACGCCCGGTCATTGACGCCTCCCTTTAGAGTGGTGCCACGCATGAGGAAACTGGACTGCAGCAGAATAGAACCACGTCGTCTTTAGCGACGAATCCAGATTCAATCTCAGCAGTGAAGACAATCGTGTTCATGTGGTGAACGCCTCAATCCTACCTTTGCTTTACAGCGACACACCGCTCCCACAGCTGGTGTGATGGTATGGGGTGCCATTGCCTACAATACAGGGTCACCCCTAGTATATATCCGTGGCACCATAACAGCTTAGCGGTATGTCCATGACATGCTGCAACCACATGTGTTGTTACTCATGTAACGGCTCCCAGGAGCCATTTTTCAACAAGACAATGCTCGGCCTCACACGACACGACTGTCTCCGCACTGTTACTACCCTTCCTTAGCCTGTCCGATCCCCAGATTTGTCTCCAATCGAGCCGTTCTGGTATCATTTGGGATGGCGAGTTGATATCCTTCGAATTTGAACTAACTAGAGGCAAGGTTACTGCAAATATGAAAAGAAATGTCTCAGGACATCATGCAGTATGCCTCAATGGCTGATCGTATCGCATCGTGCATTAGCGCTAGAGTGGGTTCAACATGGTATTAAATCCTCCGTTCTTTTGCCTTTTTCTCTGAAATAAATGATCCCTTTTCTTTGATTTTCTAACCATTTACTTATATCAAAGTAGCCATTAAGTACGTAAAATTTCGTTTCATTTTGACGACTCCTTCTTGGTACTTTAATTTTTTTTTTTTTGCACCTTATTGTAATTCTCACCCACTCCAGAAAACAATATAAGTTTATTACCCCATCACTTAATTATAAAGCAATTATGTTCACAAGAGTTTTCAAAAATATTCTTAGGAAATAAATAAGAAAAACCAAATTCAAAATACTTCCGGGAATTTCACTTCTGACAATCATATTCTTTCAACATGCATATACTTCTAATTACGAGGAATCTTGATTAGGTCCTCTACGTGGGAGGCTCAGCCTTCCACTCAGCGCCGTTCAATTCTTCCTACTTTGTCATTCAACTCAGATAAGACTCATACATAGATGCATATATAGTAGGCGTTGTTTCTCAGTTTTTTCTTGTAATATCCTTTGCTACTGAACCCTATTCGCATTTTGGATGAAAATTGCTCATAATGAAACAGCCATGCCGAAATTTACTGCCATTATTGCGGTTCAGAATAACTAAATCAAGATAAAATTTCTTAAGATTATGCACATACATTACTAGTACGAAAATAAAAAGCCTAAATAAGGCTAAATTTATACTTAATTCCTTACTCAAGAGTTATTTACAACTGAAAGAATTAAAAAATTAATTATGAATACAATATAACTAAGTTCGATTCTTTACAAATTAAAATACTCCTTTCATTACGATAAATGTACGCAGGAAGGTTGCCAAACGCAAACTTCTTGTTTTTTCTGTAATTGGTTAAACATTTCCACTTCATCGAAAATTAATCAATTTTCTATTTATAGATGGGATTTATTTATTGCTTTATATGATGCCATTTACACGAAATAAATTGTTTGAACAGAAAGTCTTTCATGGAAGTAGAATTTAATCCGTTATCTTAATAGTTAACTTTAAATCAACTCTTTGTAATGAGTTTACCAATATCCGTTTCTGAGAAGGATCATAATATATACAATACAAGAATTATATAAAATATAGTTCTAAAGGATCTATAAATTAGGATACTTAACGTCAGAGTGTAGATTGCAATTAACTTTAATTTTAATACACATATAACGGAAACTAAAATTACTATGTTGCCGTTTAAAAGGAAGACTACAATCTTTTTAAAATACCGTAAATAAATTTTCTGGCTTGCCTTTTGACATTAATATCTCTAACTCAAAAATCAATTGTTTGCATTTATTCATTGCAACGCAAATACTCGGGGGATAAAATTATCGATTTTATTCTACGAGATTTTCAATTTTAATTCTCCAAGGAACTATTATGCATTATTAGAAAGGATTTAGTGTCTGTCAGTTCCATTGTTAATAATGCAAAATATTTTTTTCTTATTAATTTTAGAGATTTGTTACGTGTGTTGTCACACTAAGATTAGAGATTTGTAACATTATAAAATTTGCATGGAATAACCATTTTTATTTAATTTTTTTCCATAAATAAGCAATGCAAAATAATGTTTCTGTGATGGAGTGCTTATTAGCATCGCACTTGAAAGCAGGACGACAGCTATTTATTGTGAATCTCGTAATTTTGAAGTATAGTCAAGCGAGGAGTTTGAGTGAGTGAGTGAGTGAATATTAACGTCCCACTCTTCGGCTACACGAGGGCTTTTGGGGATGGTCCGCGTAATTTTGAACCATGGTCAAGTGACGTGGACAACACCTGAGCTGGCACCCCCCTCTCCTATCTACCACACCACACCAACGGGATTACCTTTGAGCTCTCGACAGATTTAACGTACATCGCTGCCCTACACGGCGGGTCTTCAGTGTTACTGGGATCTAACTCATGACATGCTAGCCACGATCCGATGCCTGCGAGGAGTTTGACACCCCTTCTTTAAACGATCACACTACGCCAACGGAAGGACTTTGAGCCTTATAATGTTTTCCCTTCTTGACGCTGTATGATTGGATCCTTATGTAGATAGGATTACACAGTTCACATCTACACGTACACCTCTAAAATATTGTGGGGTCCTTTCCTCTGACAAACTACAACCGATGGTCGTGTGAAAACCAACGCTGGAATACATATGGCAGCCGGAACTCCGAGTATAATTCGAGGTGAACACCCCTACCCCAAGAAAGTGGAGAAACAATCCGTTTTGAAACTCTGGAAAAAAAGGTTGTATTTGTCTCCTCCTTCACAAATAAAAAATTCTGCAGAATGGAAATAGTTTGAATAAGTTGTAACCAAATGTACATATTGTAATTAATAGCTGTGGACGTAATAAATCAATTGTTCAATTCCTTAACTCTTACGGCAACCCATTAATTTTTCCAAGTCACATCCTCGACAGATTTAGCTTCAGCTCTTCCACGTGGTCGGCCATAAGTGTATTTCGCAGTGGCAATGGAGATGAAATTTAGTACCCGCTAGTCATGAGTTCGTGACCATAACCACCAGGTTACCATAGCCATAATAATGTTTGTTTCTCTGAAATTTTGCAATCTTCAAACATGTTGATGAATTTAAGTATTCCGGAAAATACGATTATTTCTTTAACTATTCTAAAGTTATAAATCAAGGATTCACAAATTGTTTTACTTGGGGACCTCCCGGAATCCTAATTTTAAGTATATGGACCTCCGCACTTGGTCCCCATATAAATATAAGAAATAAAAAAATAGTGCCTTTTCTGCATTGCTCACAACAACTCTTAGAAGACTAAGTCTTAATATTCAAAACTAATTTAACAAGATTTATTTTACACTTTATTTTTTTTAAAAAAATAGTTGAACTGTCCTACTTTAAAGCAGGTAATTTAACAATTTTTCAAAAAGAATTTGATTGTTTATTTAACTATAAATTTTACAAATCAAAGCCCTTTTTATCAAATAACTGCCTTATTTACTATTAAAAAAACGAATAAATTTCCCAACTCTCTTCTTACATCGTCTCGAGTTCTTACAGTTTTAATATTTTTCCCAGCATGCTTTAAGTGAGAGTGAAAATATAAGGAACTTTTAAGAGTTACAGAGATAATTAATTCATAGGACAAACACTTCTAAAATCTTCCTAAGTAAAATCTTTCTGAAATTTAAAGAATGATGCTCATCTTAATACTTATTCATTAAACCAAACAATCTCTGAGCAGCAAACAAAATGAGTAAAATAAATTAAAAGTAAAAAAACTTTTTTAAAAACAAGCTTTTATTTAAACGCGCTAAAAAGAATAAAATAAACATTTTCTTTAAAACTTTTTTTACTATCAACTTATAACGTCATTACACAATTTCTGTGATATAAAAGCTCATCGCGAAATTAAAGTCCTCTTATTTACTTAGTTTGAAATTTTTAAAAATTAAACTTCATAAAAATGCACTCATCGATTTTGACTCATCTAAAAAAAAATCACAAGAAATACAAATATTATTATTTTGTAAAAAACATTATACCGTATCAGGGCGAAATAAATGATCTTTCCGATTCTGTTATTTTTTTGTCTGAGTTTCATAGATTAAAGTTAGATAAATTTTTTAAAGAATTTCTGCCATACTCCATCTCAGTTCAACTTGGCAGCGTTGAGAAAGGTATACAATGTACCAATCTACTTGAAAAATAGCTCTCCTTTTTTTTTTTTTTTGAATTTAAATCCAATAAAATAGATAGAAATTTGTAAAAAAAATTGCATACGTTGTAGAAATTAGAATATTTTTACGTTGTAGAAATGTAATTATTTTTAGACAACGTTAACTAATATAGTCAATAGCACAACTTTATGAAATTTCAATTTGGCTGAAAACCGATTTTCGACGCCAACTTTTGTCATTGTTGAAACAATAAAATCATTACAACAATACAGACATATCGAAGTTGGCGCCCAAAACTAGTTTTTAACGTTTTTAATTATCTTTTTAATTAATTGCAATATCGGAATATAAATGGTCAAAACATACATTGTCATCTAAACTAAACCTGTATACAAAATTTCAGCTCAACGGGTTGAAGGTATCAGCTTCAAAATTGAGTTGCAAGGTTCCACCCAAACAAACTACATACATACATACATTGTAAGTTAAATAAAAGCTTGTAATAATTAAAAAGTAAGTAAATGATAAATTTAAGTAATGAAAGTACTATATTACGATAGTAAAAAGAAATTATAAAATCGAAGAGGTTTCCCACTTCTAATTTGCAGTCAAATTAATAAAATTTAAGTATGAGGGGGCGTCGAAAAATAAATTTCCCCTGTCGACTATGATCAGAGCTGTGTATGAAAGTCGAAACTTAGAAAGAGATATTAAAGATAAAACATAAGTTTTTTTTTGGCAACGAGTCAAACTGGAATACCGCACCTGGCAACAGTTGCTAAAGGCGGGAAAACGAAAAGAATTAAAGAAGAAAAAAGGCAGGAAAAGAACACGGGAGGGGGGGGGGCAAATCGAGAGTGACGAGAAAGTAGAAGCTAGAAAATGCAGAGCGCAAAATATTTAATGTAGAATAACTTAAATTTTTGTATTTATTTGCATTTATTTTGAGTCGTTTTTAACTAAAATATAATAGATACTTGGTACAAAATAAAGAGAGCTCTGTTTGCTTTAAAAAAACATTGGCACACCAAATCTCCAATAGAGGAAAAAGGAATACTATCTTTTATAGTTAGATTTCCCTCTCTCGGTATTTTGAAGATACTTTTTTTAATGTAAAAAGTGTGAATGTGCCTGCGTACGTGAGTATTTCTCTGGGCACGTATGGACAAGCGCCAGATTAACGTTACATTAAAAAGTTGATTTGATTAAAAAGAGTGTGATCTAAAGGGCCAAATCTATTTCAACATTTGATAAAAAATTCTTCATTTTAAATTCTGAAGAGTACAAGGAAATTTTTAATGAAGAAAGAATTCTAAACATAAATCTTTGATTTTAAGGAGCTTTAATTTCAGAAAATTCAGGACTTTAATTTTTAGTCTCAACACTTCCTCAGTTTATCTTTTAGCTCTTAACAATTTTTTCAATGTAGCATCATTTCATTAGCCTATCAGAGCTTTCGCGTAGTCATTAAAGAGTTTTTTCTGTCACCTAATGACTTAATTTTCTAAGATTAAGTAACATTGACAGTTTATCTAAAAACACCTTCATATCATTCTTCCTACTCATAAGGTAATGCTTTTAGTTTTTTGCTGCTAGCAAAGTAGCTCCCTTATATGAACTACTTGCTTTTTTTATTATCCAGCTGATTTTCTTTTATTATTTTTGATTTAATAACCGAGAGAAGTGATTAGATCCTTTCAATATATATTAATTTTCTTCCCTACATATAGAGATAAGATTAAGTATTTTGACACTCTCTTTAAATTTTTTTAATTTCAATAATTTAAGTTTTTCGCATAATTACACTTTATTTTTTCTTTGTCTCTCTCTCTTTATCATACAATATACACTGGTGCTCAAAACTAAAAGAATTTTTGGATTTTGTCTATCATATATAGCACAACCGAACGAATTTTTAAAAAATTGGCATTAAGCCTATCATAATTTCGACATTGATGCGGTTTTCTGGTTATCTCTCCTCCCTCAAGGGACTCACGTCCTTTAGGTAAATACGGGGGTCACCATCCCGAAGTGCCCTAGTGATATTTTCCTATTCCCAAAGGGTTTACTGTCTTTGGTAAACAAAGGTATCACGATCCCCGGGTAACCTCGTGATTCTTCTCTATTTTTGACCCTCTTATTAGTCATTCAATTTCCTCTTTTCTACCTTTCCCATCTAGACCACAGATATGTGTTTTATAAAAGTACTTGAGTACAATTATTTAAATCTTAAATTTATTTTAGAAAACTTACAATTTATTAGTAACATATTTTGGTTTACATTTTCTAAGGCATTAGTTGCGTTTCTTTTTCTTGAGTTTCCTAAAATATTTTGATTTTGATGCTTTATTTTTTTTTTTTTTTTTTTGCTAACACCGTTAGTTTGCCAATTCTCATGTTTGCCGTGTGCGGCGTCCCGTAAGAAGGAAAATGGTGTCCTGGAGATACTTTGCGTTCCCTTTGGCACACGCTTCGCTGTAGATGGGAGGCAGGAGTGAGCCCGTTCCTGTCAATCGCCTGGTGATACCTCTCTTCGGTATCCCCGGAGAGACATTGCAGTAGGGTTAGTGCTGCAGATAAGGAGTGGCCGGTTTACATGTTGGATCCTCCCCCTGATGCTGTAGTACTATATTCTGGGTGTACTCAATATAAGTGTCCTGTCTGGTTTTAGCCAAATGAATGGCACTCTGCCTCTCTTGTTGGACTCCTTGGTGGGTGAAGGCACGCCAGGACGACGTTATTTTTCGCGCTTATGAATCACTTGCAGCTGTGCCCGGGTAAAGGCTTTGTTTTACCCACTTTTAACATCGACCGTGCTTCAAGTACTTCTCGATTTTTATTGATTTCACTTCCTAACACTGACATGTCAAAAATATCACCTTTTGCTATTCATAAAGCCCTCATCAGAATAGGCGGTGAACCGAAATCCGGAAAGCGATTGCGTTTTGGGGAACTGCTTATAGAAACTAGTTTTGCTTTGCAAACAAAGTCCTTTCTGCTTGCGAATTCTTTTTTAAACAATTCTCTGTGCCCATAAATCCACACAAAACCCTCAATCCTACTGTGGTGTTATTTCTGAACCTGACCTGTTGACCACCCCTGAAGCGGAAATCCTTGATGGGTTTTCTGACCAGGGTGTGATACTGGTAAAAAATCACAGTAAAAATGATGCTCTTGTCATTCCTACTAAACAATTAATCTAAGCTTTCAAAAGCCTGAAACTTCCCACTACAATAAAAGCAGAATACCTCAACTGTAACATACGCCCTTACATTCCGAATCCTCTGCGCTGCTTTAAATGCCAGAGGTTCGGACATTCGCAAACTTCCTGCCGTGGATAACTTACTTGCTCTCTCTCTCTCTCTCTCTCTCTCTCTCTCTATATATATATATATATATATATATATATATATATATGTGCATCTGTTGGACATGCTTTCACAGATTGCATTCTGTAGCCTAAATGTTTTAACTGCTTTCAACCCCATTATGCCGATTCAAAACTGGGACCAAAGTGGAAAACCGAAAAACAAGCTCAAAAAATGAAGACAAAGAAAAATATATCCTATTTAGAAGCTCGAAACCTAATTGTGCCAGAGATAGTCCAAACATATGCCCAGGCTACAAACCCTCAACTTTAAATAATTCCACCCAAACAGAAGAAAATATTATCAAAATAGTTTGCCCACCATTGAAGCTGCTACAACGAATAATATCCGTTCTGAAGCCAAATATATGTTCCTCAGTCCCTGCAGTTACAAAGTCATCTACTTCAACTCGGACACAACTCTTACTATCCACATCTTCTGTTACAGCATCATCGTATTCTCAGCCCCCTATTTCTTTGCTTGCTCCCTCTACGTCCTTCTGCATTCTGTTGCATTACCCTCAATACTTTCCTCTTCTACATGGCGACAAGTATCTGAACCTCCACATCCAATAGCTTACCACCTGCAATTACATCTTCAGTATCCCAGAATTCAAAAACTCGTAAGAAAATGCGTCCTTCTAAAAACACTGCAAAACCCAAAATAGAAATAAAAATGGCTCCACATAAACCAAGAAAACCAGCACCGGTAGAATATACAACGGATGAGGAGGACGTGATTACGTACGACGTGGAGGAAGATGAATTTTAATGGAATCCCGATTTTGTTGTAAAAGATGGGGAAACACACACACACATATTACAAGAGTTTGTTACTCTTGACACCGACAAAATTTAGAAAATAACATTATTTTCTCTATAATACTTATAAAACTTGGCGAGGGAATTTTTCCACCAATTTTTATTTGTTTTTGAATTTGTTGATTGACTTAGATTTTACCTTTTTATAAAAATGTTACCTTTAATCAAAAATTTTTTGTGATTTTATGCTTTTAAAGTTTTAAGGTATCCGAACACATTGAAAATGACCAAATTCAGACGACAGATTTTTTCGTTTTTTATTTTATTGAATAAGAGATATTTTTGACTTTACGAAACATACTTTGTTTTGTTTCTACGCTACCTAGAGAGGCCAGGTTACAATCAACTTTATAAAGTTAGAAAAACCGGAAGTGGGTTTTTGATCTAATAGAAGTGGGCATTTAAATTGCTCAAAATCCACCGTGGCAAGTCTGATAACACAAAATATTATGAATGTATTTCTATAAATTTTTTGAAACCTGATATTTATGTTGTTTTCTAGCTCTAAAATATTTCTTATTGGATGAATACTTTTTGAGATATGGCTTGTTATTTCAATAATGGTCTCATAAAAAATGTAACATTTCTTACAATGTTTACTCAATCAGCTCTAAAATTTTCAAAATTTAATAAAAAAATTAAAATTTTAGTACATTTTCTAGATAAATGTATCTAATTTGTTTTTGTAATACTTTTACTAACATATGTGTTTATTATTTTTTTCTCTAACTGCTTTGAAATTTTTCAAAAATATTGCTAATATTTCACTTATAATTGTGATTTTTGTGAAATTCAGGTGATTTATTTTAAATACTGATAGTTAAATAGTAATATTTATTGATATTGAGTCCTGAAAGAGCATTTATAATGTTTTAGTATGCTATTTTGTTAAAAAGTACTCCGAACGTGTTCGGATACCTTAACGAATGTTTGGCGCTAATTGGCCAAAGTTGGCTCTTACGCCAATAACCCCAACACTCACTCACTCACCTGGATTTCTCCATAATTTTATATGCCACACTCTAAAGCAGCACGAGTGCTACTGGGTGAGCGAGTGCTCTTATTAACCTTCAACACAATAAAGCAAAACGAGGACAATTGGTGGTAGACCTCATATTTTTGAACCTCTGTAAAATGACGAAATTAGATCTGACACTCCATCTCCAAATCTACCACGTACATCAGCCCCTCGACACGGCGGAAGCAACAACTACTGGTGGAATGTCCAACGAAACCGGTTTATGCTAAAAGGGTTTATAGCTGCAAACAGGTTCTCCTGGGAAAACCTATCCTCCCAGAAGTTTTAGTTCAAAAGATTCTTACCATTTATATTTTTTTAGAAAAGTGCACAAAAATAAATATACAATACTTGCCGGTGTTTTCATAAATTAAAAAGTACGATTTTAAGTAACAAATAAGTAATACACCTTGTTAAGATCATATTTACACAGTTTTAAAATAATACACAGTAATAAAAATATACGAAGTAAAAAAAACATACATATATAACACATCATAAACACAATGAGAATCTCCATTACAAACGCACAGTTAGCGCACAATCAAAGATGAAAGAAAGTAGAACAAAAAGAGACAAGAAACAAATCAACAGGAACAAAAGACTCTACCCCACCTCACTAATATTTATTTTTCTTCAGTTTTAAATAAATGAGCTGCTAGCGGAAGGAAGATGATTCGTTTGAGATCCCGCTTTTTCTTTTGTCAGCTTAAAAGAAGAAAAGAGAAAAATTATTAAATTTTGTCGGAGATAACTTTTGCTATTTTAAAACGACAAATTAACTTTATTTGAGCATTTGAATTCAACAAAGTGTTTTTTTTCCTGAAAGTGCAATGGAACACATAAAGATCTGTATTCCCGATAAATCCACAAAGAAAATTAGCGCTAGTTTTTAATTTAAATCTACGCAAATAGTGAAGGAACTGGTCATATTCAGTAAAAAGTGAATAAAGTTTAATATTAGGAGTCGGTAAGTATTTTTTGCCAGTATGTTGGTATTAAAATTACCCTAAAAACTCATTCTTTAATAATTTTTTTAAATTTGAAAACGTTGAAGGGTTAGGTTAGCACACACACCTCTTCGTCGTCTTGTGATGCCGGTCGGTTCCTTCTTAAACCCCTTGTCTACACCCAGACCCGGCTAGGTGTGTGGGAAAAACTGAATAATCAACAGACATGATGCACACTAATTATTTATTGATACCAAAATATCAAGCAGACACAATAACAATCTAATTAAGATAAGAGATCAGATAGTAGAGCGCGGAGGTGAGACTCAATAGCCTGGGGATAATAGTACGGGTTCTCTACTAATTCCACGTTAGCTTAAACACGCTCAATATAAACTACATCGCACACTAATAAGCTAACTTCTATTTAAAATAAGTATCACGATACCTGTACTTTTATAAAGTTGAGTCCTATACTTGAACCTTGAAGATGATCCTTATCTGGATTTAATCACCGTCTATTGATCCACTCTCAGTATTCTTCCATCGATAAACTCCAAATGCACTTAATCATTCCACGATCCTTCACTTTTCAACAAATCAACTAACTTTCCAACTAACTTTTAAAACTCGCGAATACAGAATTTATACAATATACTTAATTTGCATAATCACGCTTTCTTCACTCGGCAAAAGTTGGTTGAAATAAACATTTTCCTTAAAATGTCCTGAAAAGGTTAATAGAGCCGCGTATAGATCCGTCATAATCGTAAGTGTCAAGTTTAATACAGTAATTTTCAATTTCATTACAAAAACTTCCTTTATATGTTTTAAGAGTAGTCGGTACCAATGTTAAATTGAGATTTTTTAGGTACCGTTTTCTCAGAAACTTTTAAAAAAAGACTTCAAATTTTGTCTGTATATTAACCATACTTTTGTATTTATACTAAAGGGAGACATTTCAAACATATTGTTCAGTTTTTTTCAAAAGCATACAACGTAAAATTATCACAGCAAATTTTTTGAGAATTGTAATTTTTTGTTACGATAATTGCCCTCTAGCAAAATATTTTGGGAATATTTATAAAATCTCACTTCAGTTTATATATAGTTACATATCAATAATATATAGTAAAAATTGCATGTGCATTCATTCACTAGATTCTGGGGAAAATGTACACACATTTTAAGAAACATCCATTTGAGAAAAATGCATTTCTAATATGAAATGACACTTCATCATAAAAATTATGAATTACAACATGTATTTGTCCCATTTTATTAAACATTAGCATCCTGCCAATATATTTTAAGTAAAATAAGAAACAAAAAAGTCTTAAAATGCCAGAAATTACATACATAGCATTTTTCCCTTTTTGTTTAACGAGATATTTTGTAACATTTACATCTACTTTCTCAAAATCTGCATCAATTTTTGAAGAGTTCTTAGCTTTTATGCATTACAAATATCAAAGTTGATCATAAATCATCAATAATATGTGAAAATGTATGAATTTGGTATTGGTGTGCATTTGAGAAAACATGATTATACAACATTTTAAAAGTTTTCATCAGTGTTTTATTTATTCACATGCAAATATATGTTTCCAAAACTTTTAAATTTCAAAAGATTCTCTAAACTGGACAATAATTGGACTAAAACAGCCAAAAAAAATCTTTTTTTTTATCTTCTTAAATATGATATTTATGTATTTGTATGTATGTAACCAGCTTCGTGCAACAACAAATGGTATTGCACCATACATTCAGAAACTTTTGAATATTTAAGTTTCAAAACTTGTCTGTACAATAAAGAAATATTTATATTTTTTACTTAAGTGATATTTTTCAAATATATTTAGTTTTAAAAAAAAACTTTTAGTAATCATCACTGAATTTATTCAAAGTTGTCACTTTTTGTCACGACATGTGCTCTTCAGCTAAATGTTTTTGTAATATTTCTAAAATATCACTTCAATATGCATAAGTATACATAAGGAATATATAATGTACACTTCCAGTGTATTCACAAACAATACATTTAAACCGGCACCACTCACGCAAGGTGTACCATCAAAATTTTTTCAACGCTCCTGCTAAACCTTTTTGGAAAGTGGATGATTCCTGGTCTAGCTGACCTTAAGGTCATAACCTTCAAGGGGATCAAGCTATCAGTGAATTTTTAAAATATATTTTTGGATACCACTCCCTCGGGTTTGTCACACCCTGCGCGTGAAGTTGACTTACATTTTTTTAATGAGTGAATACGCTTTAAAATCTTCCTTATTCTATGGCGTATTATTGTAGCTATGATGAAGAAGTGTGATATTTAAGCAATTTAATAAATACAGTATTTAAAAGATATAGTACAACAGTATTTTCGGATAAAGAAATTCTCTTCGCGGAGGATGATTCCTCCATGAAATCGATCCAGATTTAGAAAAGGGAGACACTGTTGAAAATAAATGCTTTTTATGTAGGGACACAAAAACATTTAAGAAGAATGTAATCTTAAAGGAGATAACTGGTACACTTCTTATCCACTTTTAGATGAACTTTTGAAAAAAAAACTATTGCTGGAATAAAATAAGAGAAAATAAAAAAAGAAATTCCAAAATTTAAAGAATAAAGTTTAGTTTGAAAAAGAAACAGATTTAAAAATAATTAAGATCCAGTGAAAACATCGCACTCACTCACGACGCGATTAAAGGAGTGTATAAACAATGTACTGAATCCCTTTATAAAAAGAACAGGAAAACTAAATTTACGTATGAAAAATTTAATAAACGTGTTGTACTTTCTACTTTTCTTCCTTTTTAACCTTTGTATACAAATTTTACGGTAAAAACTCAATGTAAACACCCTCGGGTATGACACACCCTGCGCGAAAACTTAAGGTCGTTTTTTTTTTTTTTTTTCACGTGAGTGATGCCTGGTTAAAAAAATTTTTATTTTTAAACATAATTTTAAAAATATAATTTTTAGGAATCATCAGTTTTTTAATGCAAACTTACCGCCTCACATACCTTGTCCTAATTTTTAAAATATTATCTCATTCCTTTATTAATCTTTTTTTTTCTTTTTTGAGTCATTCAAAAAATAAATATATTGTTTGCGTAAGGAAAATATGTGTCAAAAATGTGAAAAGTCATGGACATCCAAGATTTAAGAAATAACTTTATCCAGACTACTATAATTGTTTTGCGGATCTGTTAAATTTTGCAGTATTTACTTTTGATTTTTAAGAAGGGACACGCTTCATTTTTTTAAAACAAATGCAAGTATATTTAAACTCGTAATGGTACTAATATTGCAAATGTTTTTTTTCTAAAATAAAAAACACGAAATCAAATTGTGAATTTTCAATTCATTTGCTCAAGATATGTTAAGATTATTAAAGTTCGATTATAGCAAACATTTCATTAAATTCTAAGAAAGCGTACAATTTTCCCTCCAAAAATAGATAAACAGTTATACTTGCAGTTAGTCTGTCAATTGCGTATGGATGAATAAAACCCTTTCAAGCTTTAAAAGTGCTTCTTTGATAAAAAAAAAAAGGCGGTGTTTATTTTTTTATGTCAAAAAGGGGCGTGGCATGCCAGCTGATTATTTTTCAAAAGTCATTTTGACATGCTTCAAATTCATAAAACAGCAAATATTTTAGATCACTGAAAAGATCATGAATTGGAGATTTTAGAAATATCAAAATCTCAAAATCGGTAAGCTGAAGATTTTTAGCCTATTGACTTATCTAATCCAAAAAATATAAAAATTGCAACATATCTTTTAACTTTGAATCACAGAAAAGTGACAAGTTCGACGTCACAGACTTTCTCTCTAAACTTCCACACCACATCAAAAGTAGGAGTTTGAGTCACGAGAGATTTAACTCACAACATGGAGGCTCTTCCGGGGCAGTAGTTCTCGAACATTTTTTGATGATATTTTATACAATGTTTATTAAAGTTTTACACATTTTATATAACTTCTTTCACAAATACATTAAAAAAATTCTCTTGCACATTTTTTTAAAAAAATAAACATTTATCTGTAATAAATATAAGTATTTTACAACTTTTTGAAAAAATTCATTTTTTCTACATCTCAGCGTAGGATTCCTTACATTATTTTCAGAATAAACATTCTGATAGATTTAATGCGCACACTAATAATTTGTAGACTATTTTAATAGATTTTATGATTCTAAGTTTAACTTAATTAGTAACACATGCCTTGAAGTAAACCCAGAACAACATACCTCGGATGGAACACGGTTGATAACAAGATCAATTTAAATAATAAAATTGGCTCACTTATTTGAGCTTCCGAGAGAAATTTCAATATTATGGTTTCCCTTATTAAAACAGGTTACGGACTTTCTACATCTTTCCTAAGTGGAAGGATTTGGATATTAAATATTTGAGAAGCCTCCAGAAATTACTGAAGTGGAATAATTTATAAACCTGTATTTATGTTGCTATACACCAATTCTTCAGAGAAGCTGCAGAATTTTTTTTAAGTTCTTACTGTACCGAAAACTTATGAGACCATCTAGAATTAAATCATAATTATTAAATCAATTAAAAACGTAAATAATGTTAAGCAATTTTTATATTTATCAAAAAAATAATCTGCTGTATTAGAATTCCAAAACGTGTCTCTAGAATCATGGTATATTCCATCGTATAAAACACACTTTTAACATTAAAAAAAAATTATGCTCGCGTTCGCCCGGTAAAAAAAAATATACATATATATATATATATAGCTTTAAAAAATAAAGAAACCGTGAGCATACAAAAATTAGATTTTTATATATGCATTTGATCACCTTTTTTTTTTTTGCAAATGTTTTTTTACTTTCTAATAATTGCATATTCCACTGTCGTTTTAAACTTGATTTGAACGGTTTATTTATATACATATCTAAAGGCTAAACTAATAGCACTCGCCCGCTTGGAACAACTGTCATGTTTGTGCTTCGCTGGCCATGCAATTTCTTCGTATCATCCATTAGATGGGATCTGTAAATATGTTCCAATTTAAAAAACTTTCTGGATTCTTTAAAACACCTAGAAGCGTTCACACCCAACTTTTATTATCCCCTATTTTACATTGTTTTCAAACATACATCTTTCGTGTGCACATGAATGAAAATTTCTTTCGAAACTTAGATATCGCCATCGGTTTTCTGTTAAAAATAACCATAATTTTTATTTTTGTATTATTGCTGCTGTGTATTATTTTTGTCGAAGCAGTGATGAGAAATCAAATGGCACCGGAAGCGTCCAAAATGGCGCTTGTTACGTTTGTGACCTTTAGAAAATAAAGTAGTTGATGGCACGTGGAGTTTAAGTCTATGTTGTGCAGTTTAGACAATAGAGAAGTACAATTAAATATATGATTAGGAGAAATTTGAAGGCCAGGACAGTAAAGACAAATATTGTAACTTCTTTGGTCATCGGAGGATATTTCATCCCTTTAAAGTGTCCTGTATGTAGTCTGGCTACGGTGGTTGAAATGACGTTGTTACAATTAAGGTATGAAATAAAGTTCTTCTTAACTGAATGGGAGGTAAATTTACGTTTGACTATTGCATCAGCATCAATAAAGGTAAGATTATTGGAAAATTTAGGGAATTTTGAGCCTCCTTAGCATGGTTATCATCCTGCTCATTCCCAATGATTACTACGTGGACTGGTATCCATTGCCAAACTGCAAGGTCTTTGAGCTGCAACTAATCTGTTTTTAAGGTAACTATATCCTGGATCAGTTGAGAGTTACCCCCAGGATCGCTTTGAACTCAGATATATAGTCTGAGAACAACAGAATGCCACTGGAACTTTCAATTGTCTTGTAGTTATCCAAGGACTCTCACACGTAAAGTTTGAAGAAAATTTTACCAGGAGTTCTGTACCCTCAAAGAAGTTTGCAGCCTCAAGAGAGCGTGTCTCCAGGAGGAAGATGGATGGTAGAAGGGAAATAAAATACCTTCCGTTGGCAGAAGCTCAACCTTTCCGGCTCTGAAAATTTTTGATTTCCATGATCAGTGCAATGTTGTACTGCACGCGAAACAAAAGAGCACTACAGTGAAGCGAGATATTTCGAAATCTGTTATTTCAATGGGAACCCTTTTTGTCGAGAGTTAAGAAAAAGAGTGCGCATTATGCGACCAACACACCTAAAAAGCTACTTAAAAACAGAACTGCTTGAAAATGTAAGCGGGCATTATACGGCGGAGCAAATTATACCTCAAAATATACGGTACGCTACATACATTAACTCTCACCGGATTTAACACTCCATCGCACGCAGCTGGTCTGAGAAGCCAGCAGAACCGCTTTTAAATACTTCCCTTACAACGGACGCCGCTCCCAATAGTTCCTGATTCTTGGAGGTGGGTAGCACGCCACAGTCCAGCCTGCCCTCAACCTTCACGTGGTCTCAGACCGCCCCCCCCCCTCCCTTCGTCTTTGGCTTGCGTAGTCGAACGCCTCCGATGGTGAACATCGAAGGTGAATTTTTAAAGATATTCTATTGCGATCAATCATTTTACTCAAAATAAGCCTGTTCTGTGATTTATTACAATATATTTCAATGATGGTCCCACTTCGGAAAAGACTTCATACTTCTTGTGTTTCCGGCTTTTCTCTTTAATGACACTTTACTAGTTCGATCTTCACTTTCATTACTATACTTATCAATTTGATTGTTTTAATCCAAGCTTTATTGTTTGGTTATCAAGGTGCACGACCCCCCTAAAGTGAATTTGGCCAAAAGTTGACAATGTTATTATGATTTTATTTGATGGGCCATCTTATTAGCTTTATAAAAATATCAAGTTTACTTCTTTCCGCTCGCTGGAACAAAAACTGCAAGTGTTTTAGCAATAGCAGAGGCCATTACTTTAAGCAAGATAAACTTTAAGGTAAGTCGGTACCCCCTATCCCGCTAATGTTAAATTGAGCGTTTTTATGTGCCTTTTTCTCATAAAATATTAAATGTACAGACTTAAATTTTTTTCTGTATATTAATTAGACTTTTTTATTTAAACTGAAGTGAGCTTTTTCAAATATATTGTTTACTTTTTTCAAAAACTTTCATCGTAATGTATCACTATGAATTTTTTGAAAAATGTCATTTCTTTTCACGATAACTGACTTTTACAAAAATATTATCGGTATATTAATAAAAGTTCACTTCAGTATATATATTAACATATCAGTAATATTCAGTGAAGATTGCAAGTGCTTCCGTTGAATAGGTTCTGAGAAAATGGTACACGCATTTTTAAAAACACCGTTTTGAGATAATTGCATTTTTATTATAAAATGTCACTTCATCAAAAAAATTATGAATTACAATCTGTATTTGCACTATTTTTTTAAATATTAGATTATTCTCAATAACTTTTAAGAATTTTTACTTATTTCTTTTACTTAGATTTCTCAGAAAATACATGTATAGCATTTTTCACTTTTAATCTATCGAGATATTTTATAGCATTTGCATCATTTTTCTCAAATTATGCATCAATTTTTGAAGAATTTTCTGTTCTGATACATTACTGTCATCAAGCTGGCTATAAGCATCATAAATACTATGTAAAAATGTGTCAATACATGAAAATATGGCTTTGGTAATACATAATTATACGACATTTCGAAAAATTTCATTAGTGTTTTATAAATTTACATGTAAACACAATTTCTTAAAGTATCAGTATTAAAAGGATTCTTAAAATATTACATAAATGGTATCCAAAACAACAACAAGAAAACTTATTTTATGTTTTTAAACATGAAATTTGTGTATTTTTTGTATGTAACAAGTTTAGTGCAACGAAAAAGGGCATTGCATTTTGGGATATATTTATGTACCTTTTACTAAGAAACTTTAGAAAACAAAGCTTAATAATTTGTGTGTACATTAAATAAACATTTATCTTTATACAGAAGTGAAATTTTTTTTTAAAAAATTGATCAGTATGTTTAAAAATGTAATTTTGTGGAGTAGAATAATGAATTTTATAAAAATTTTCCTTTTCTATATTACGACATCTGCTTTTCAGCTAAATGTCTGAGGAATATCTCAAAAATTTCACTTCATTATATATAATATATATGCAATATAAAATAAATATTTCCAGTTCATGCATACAATTAATTTATAGAGAAAGAAGACACAAATTAAAAAGTATAATCTATATAAGACAGTAATACATGATTATATGACACTTCGAAAAATTTCTTTAGTGTTTTGTATATTCACATGTAAACACAATTTCTTTAAATATAAGAATTAAAAAGATTATATAAAGATTACTTAGATAGTATCCAAAACAACAAGTAAACTATTTTTGTGTTTTTAAACATGAAATTTATGATTTTTTTTGTATGTAACAAGCTTTATGCAACGCATTTTGAGATATATTTGTGTGTGCATTAAATAAACATTTATTTTTATACAGAAGTGAAATCTTTTTTTTAAAAATTGATCAGCCTGATTAAAAAAATAATTTTTGCAGAGTACAATAAGGAATTTAATAAAATTTTTCCTTTTCTGTGTTACGACATATGCTTTTTAGCTAAATGTCTGAGGAATATTTCAAAAATTTCACTTCAGTATACACAAGAATATATATGAAATATAAAATAAAAATTTCCAGTTCATGCATACAGTAAATTTATAGAAAAGATAAAACACAGTTTAGAAAAGAAAATTTTCAGAAAACAGTAGCTTTTATATAAAATTTTACCTCATCAAAAAGATCTTGCACTGTGGCCGGTTTTTACCTTATTTTTCTTAATATTATCTTCTTCTCTTTTCTTTTATCTTTTCTAATTTTCTTTGATCATCAAGAAAAAGCATGCTTGCTTTCCTTAATTTTTCTCTATCGAGAATTTTCATGGCACTTACCGAATATTGTCCAGGTCCTACTGCCATTTACTGAAGTTTTTGTTAATTTGGATACATTACCTTCATTAAAGGAACAAACAGCATTATAAACACCAAGTGAAAGTGTTTCAATGTGCACAAATGCTGTTTTCAGAACCCGTGATAAAATGACATTATGAAAATTTTCATTCGGGTTTTCTGTTTTTCGATGCAAACATTATCTCAACGAATCAAGCTGGGAAAGATATCTAAATATAGAACTCATTGCTACTACAACAGCAACCGGAAGACTTTTTATGTTTGTAAGACTTACCCGATTCTTCAGCCTGTTTATATCCACACCATGAATTTTCCCCAACAGGTCAAAAACAATGTTTTTATGTGCCCATTTTTTTCACATACAATATTTTGAAAGAATATTGACATCTATCACCTTATCTGTATCAATGCTGGTCACATTAACTGCACCATTTGATGATGTGTAACCGTGTTTCTGCCATGTCCACAATTTTATTATTACCTTCATTTTCACAAATAGCTTCCCTCGCAGCATTTTGAATGGACTCCTCGTAAACAAGTTTTACATCATTTGAGATTCGCTTACCGTAAGGAGAAAACCTTGTAAGTGGTTGCCGAAGATTCATTATGCTACAAAACATTCTCCCAGCTTCCGCACATCTCCCAATGGAACTAGCAGCATATATAAACCTGGTATTTATTGTGGCAATTTGCATTCCTTCATGAATATTTAAAAAAAGAGAATTCTACATCATACGGACAAGCACAACATTTCAGGACAAATTTCTAGCCCAAACTTACCTTTTAAAACTTGCATGTCTAAACCTCTTTTACACATTTTACAATGAACTTCATTCTTGAAAGCAAATGCAAAAATATTTTAATTCATGATGGTATTTTTAATACTTAGAGAAAAAAAACTCTAATTAAACTTTATTTTGCACATGTCTCCTTTGAGTCATGTGTATGTCCAGCTTGAGGACATACACATTACTCTTTTAGTATTTGAATTACTGTTACTATGATTGAGAGTATTCCTACCTTCTTAAAACGTACCTTTATGTTTTTTTTTTAAAAAAATTTTCCGTCTCTCAATAAAGAAACAAAAACTTCGAAATTTCAAAACTTGTGAATTTTAGAAATTTTCTATATTTAATTTAAAAACCCAAACACACACGATAAAAACGTGTATGCGCTCCAAATTAGGTAAACAACCCTAACGGTTACGCTTGCAGTTAATCTACAGTTAATTGCGTATGAATAAATAAAACAGAGAGTGGCTTTGGAAAAGCTTCCCAGATTTAAGAGGTCAATGTTTACATTTCTATCTGTCAAAGGGGGCGTGGCTAATCAGCTGATTATTTTTTTAAAATAATTTTAACATACTTTTAATTAGTAAAATGGCAAGTACGGTACATCATTGGAAAGGTCCTGATTTGGGGATTTTAGAAATATCAAAAACTCAAAATCGACTTCCCGAAGGTGTTTACCCTACTGACTCCCCTTAAAACGCGTTTTTATCGAGATGTGTTTTTTTTTAAATGCTCAATCGGGAGCAGCGATTGCTCAAAAAGTGTTGGAAATAATTAACTGAAATTTTTTGTGTAGTAGAATAGTAGTTGAAGCGTAGTTTTCTGTATAATAGTAGAAGTGTTTTAACATTCAGATTTATCAATCGTCGTTTTATTACAAAACTTACAGTTCCTTATGTAAATAGTATAATCACTGTTTTTTAAGCAATTTCATGTAATAACTAAACTAAAGGGCTATAGATTTTGTAAAAAATAAAATATCTATACTTCCATTTTAAAAATTATGTAACATAGAAGCATATCTCAGAATTGATTATTTGTTTTTTATTTTGCAACAAAAAAAACTGCGTTTATCTTATTTTTTTGTAAGTTTTTACACATTTTTTTTCATTTCAGTGTTCATAATTTCCTTTTCTCTTCTTAATTTTAGGATATTTTTCTTAAAACGTCTAAACAAATCTAAAAACAACAAAAAATCCCCATATCTCCATTTTTATAAAAAAAAAATGTCGCAAGTAGTCGGATACCTTAAACTGGTTCTTTTTAGTACACTCCCATGTATTTGCTCTTCTTAAACTTTACTCAAGATGGCTCGAGGTGCTTTGAATTAAAATTGATAAGGGAGGGGGAGAGGTCAAAATATGTCGGTGAACTCTCATGCCGTGTGCGCCTTATTCTGTTTCCATCAGAAGTGCACGCGAAGAGGGAAATTCAATAATATATATTTAGAAGAAATGCGAAACATGAAGAAAAAACACCATGCAAAGAAAAAGAATGAAGGAAAAATAAGTGATCCAATGAAAATGTAAAAATGAGGGGGAAATATCATTATTTTATACCCAAATTCCGAAACAGTCGTGAAATTCCATGTCAGATCCAACAAAATTCCAAATTACAATGTTTCAAACTCTATATACACTGTGTTTCATTGTTTAAAGAACTTGAGAACAATTATGTTTTTTAATGTTCATTAAACGGTAGTCGGTAGAAGCATTACTGGCTTTAGATAATAATACTTTAGTTTTGTAACGTAGTATATACATTATTTTAAAATGTTTTTCACTTTTATAAAAAAGGTTCTTTTAATGATAGTTTCATTGTATCAATTCGTAGAAACCCGAAGAATAAACAATTCCAATAAAAATAAATAACAAAACTAAAAGTATCGTATCATTTTGTTCCATCATATAAAGAAACTTTTTATAGAAATACTTCCATCAGCACAAAAACTAACCATAAAAATTAGAAAGAAGTAAAAGTATTTTAAAAGTATTTCAAAATATTTTGTAAGAATTCTTGATCTCCCTCTCTTTTTCCTAATAAATATACAAATTAAAACACATATAACGATCGAAATGCTGTTGACACATGACATAATACTTTTTTAAACCGAGACTGTGATCTTTTTAATCATCTTTTGTAATCTATCGGAATGAAGGCGGGTTGAAAGTCTCTTTCGAAATACCCCAGTCAACACTTTCATTAAAATTTCAATTTTTATACACCACGTAAGATATAAAACACAAACTATTCATCATCGCCTTCAGCCAGAAAATTAATGAGTTATCTCAGTTCTTCACTTCAGTTGACTCTGGAATTCAATACACCCTTTTCTAATTTGAATTCACAGACGGTGAATTCAGTTGCAAATTGAACGCAGAATTCTGTGTGGAGACTTTTTTTCCCTTCATCTCCAAGTACTTCAATCGGCATCTATCAATTTTCATTTGGAATAATTTGTAAGAATTGGTTCAAAAAGAAACTTTTATTCCGTTTCGTGACACAACGTTAAAGCACTTCGTATTTGCAAAAATCACGGTTTTTAAATAGAAGACTGTTTAGGATTTTTACAATTATTGCTTTCGAAATCTTTGAGGGTATAGTGTTGCCAAGGAAAACTAAAAATGTTTGTTATGTAAATGGGTAAACTGCTGCAAGCTGATTCATAAATGTTCCAGAATTTATTTGCGAACTATTTCATTACTATGAAGGCTTATTAAATAATTACATTATTTGATTTTATCAATGTGATGCTTTATTACCAGTCAGCTTAGAATTCCAAAAGTTTTATTATAGAGCATTATGAAATTAAAGAATGCATTGGAGTTTGGGGGGGGGAGCACTTATTTATTCCTAACCCTCATATCCATTCAGGACATTCTGGATGACATTAAAACACATTCAAAAAAAAATTTTCTTTTTTAATAAATAATATTTAAAATTTAAAAAATAACTAACGAAAAATAGTAGAAAGAGAAATAATTTCACATGAGTAAATTTAACAAATATAAATAAACTAAAGGTACAAATTGATGAAAAAATAGATTTTTATTTATTTAATTATGTATTTATTTATTTTTCAGTAATGGGAGCGGAAGGAGTGATCCCTAGCCAATCCGGATGCAGCATAGTAGTTCGATTTAAAAAGAGAAAATCTATAGATATAAAAAGTTAAAATGAGTTGGTATCGAGTAAGGTTTATGTGGATGGCTGATCAGAGAGGTCAGCAATTTTTACATTTAATTTTAGGTGAGAATTTCGATCAATCTTTGAGTAGTAAATAGAGATCATTTAAGAATTAAAAGGAAAATAATATAGGTAAAGAGAGCCTAATTATTATTAAAGAAAAGCAGGATTCAATAGGATTGATCTGGGTCTGTGGAAATTAAGATCAAGAGTAATTTTTTCGATGTTAGAGATCGATTTGTCAGAGATGTCTCAACTTTGTTAAAGAAAATGATAGCACTTTTCCTGATTGTTTGTCTAATACTGGGTATTTCACTCGCAGCTCTGGGAGTAAATTCTGGGATACATTCCTCCTAAACCAGCCAGCATTAACAATTTTCTTGACAATTAACTTTTGAGCCCTTTCTAAGTAATTAATATGAGTCTTTGCTGCATGTTCCCAAACAGGGGAAGAATAGGTCAGGTGAGTATATAAGCATTCTGTTTCTATTACTTAATTTTGATTTTTTGCAAACTAAGGGGTGCAACTCTTAGCTTGATTAGACCAGGGGATTCTATTCATTCTGATGTAAATGTCTGGTGCTTTTTTGTATCTAGGGGGAAAATGGCTTCTGTTTTTGAAGTGCTGTTGGCTATTTTCCCCTTGGTAAACCAGTGACCAAGCTGTGATATGTATCGTGGGATCATATATGAGATGAAGGCTGGTTCTTTGTAATGACAAACTATCGCAAAGCCTTCACCATGCATGCAAATTTCAGTGTTGTTAGCGGTGGGAATATCATTGACATAGATATTGAAGAGCGTAGGAGAAAGAAGAGAAATCTTCCTAGAAATTTTTCTAGTATTTGAGAGGGTGTTATTAGTTTGACAGAAATAGCTCTATCGGAAAGGTAGGCATTAATCAGGAGAATTAATGGATTTGGCCCATTGTATTGAAATACTTTATAGATAAGACCTGTGTGCCACACGCGGTCAAACGCTTTTTGTACGTATATAAATAATGCGTTTATCAAGGATGATTTTCAACGCCAGTTTACTGAGAACTGATAGTAGAGAGATTGGCCTGTAATTTTCTGCAAGGGTAGGGTCCTTACCAGGATTTAAAATAGGAACAACCGATGCAGTTTTTCAGGCATTCGGAAAGTAATTAATATTTAGAATATCATAAAAAATTATTGTATTAATAATTGAGAAAGAAGATACATTTTTTAGCATTTTATTTGCGATAGTCTAATCTTAATCTTTTTGATACGAAAAATAATCTCCGATAAAATAACCGGTAAAACTGAAATAGAGGAGGATAGAACCCTGGGTGTCTGATTGCAGGGCAGGAACGTAGCCGCTGCGCTGCCCGCTTCATCAACAAACCGGTTGCTGATAGTTTTAAGACAGTGCATCTCAAACTTTCTATACATGCGATGTAATTTTCAATCATAATTTTCATCACCCCCCCCCCCCGCCATACAATAACAATGTATTAAATTTAATATTAATATATTTTGACGAAAAGCTACAATACAACTTTAATTATAAACCGTACCATTTATCAAGATAAGTATTAAATTTTGTATATAATTTTATGACATGCCCATACGGTCTTTGGTAATTATTAAATTTGTTCTTAGCTTAGTATTATTAAATTAATTATGAAACACATTGTGCAGTACTGATACATTTATATTATATCAGTGTAAATGTGTATTTTTTACTTTTATTACGTCAGAATGTATTTCGTTTTGTTTCCTTCAGTAAATTAATAAGGTTTTTTAAATAATCTTCCGTTTTCGACTTTTCGATACACTCGTGCCCTCGTTGTAGGGTTATAACGCCCCCCTAAGGGGGAGCACCCCACAGTTTGAGAAACACTGCGTTAAGAAAGAAATCGTGAACTACTTGTGTAAATGTGTTATCATAGTGTTTTACAGATATTGTTTAATTGGAATTGATTCACAATCAAATCAGGAATATTTTCCGATTTATCTTGGTCACTCAATGCGATAACTCGAAGGCCATTGAGAGCTGAGATTTCGGAGGCCATTTTTCTGAAAATTTTGGACATATTCAATAAGTAATTGTCCTCTGTATTTAGGGTCATAAGTGCAATGTCCCAAAATTTTTGTCTGTATTCGTTTGCAATTCATTTAATTTTGTTGTGTAGCCTTTTTAGAGTATTTTTATCATTTGGATGTCTGGTGAATTGCCAAGTTTTTCTGGCTGTGTTTCGTTTCTTGAACAGCTCTGTAAGTTCTCCTATTACAAATGGTTCACCCGATTGATTTTCAGGCTTAGAAGCTAATTTATAAGCGAATAGAAGTTGTGTGATATCATGAATTTTAGCATCTATGTTTGTGGTATCGTAATTTTCGCTGTTAATGACTTCGTTTTTCAAAATGTTTCAATTCTCAAGTGACGGGAATGGCACCTGACCATGCAACTCCCTCTCTTAATTTCCATACCTCCTCAACGAGAAGACTTTTGGGTCTCCACAGATTTAGTGTACAGCTGCTTCTCTACATGGTGGGTCTTTAGCGGTACTAAGGCTTGAATTCATAACACAGCCAAGAGTCCGTTACATTGACCACTATACTACCGCGGCTGGGTCTATATTGCACTAGGACTCGAACTCATGATGCTTGCCCTGAGTACGTGGCCATGCCTAATAGGCTATCGTGGCTATGTACAGATGTTTGAATAATTCATACATGCTCGTATTCTGATGTTAACTGATCACTGTTCGCTTTACTTTCTGAAAAGCCGTCGAAAATTTTCAAAAAAATGTGATTTTCAAAAATAAAGTAATTTTGAACTTTAAAAATAAAATAATAAATAAAACAAATTTAAATGACAATTTAAATATAGAACACAAGATATTAAGATCAAATTTAATATAATAAAAAATCGTAGGTATTATGTAGGGTTGGATATGTGCGATGTCACAACCCTGTACTTAGGGTGGAGTAGTCCACACTGACGTCACACCCCGCCAGGAATGTCCGACTGAAGGACCCACGGGAAATGAGGCAGACGGACGTTAGAGACGCTAAGCTCTAGACGTAGGAGGAAGACGTTCTTCTTTGGTGTTTAATATATTTTAAATATTTCATCCTTCATTTTGTTAAATAAAGCATTTTTCATTATTAGGTTGTAGTCATTTTCCCATATTTTGGGGGCTCGACGTTTCTCTTGCATATTAAGGAAAATATCTTCTAGGCGAGAATTTTTTTTTATAAGACGCGTTAATATTTTTTTTCTTTAATGGACGCTACAGTGCTAAAAGTGTAAAAACGACGTGTAGGACTTTCTTTTTATTGGATTCTTGTAGTGCCTCAACTGGTTCTGGATTAGTGTACGGACTGCTCCCCAACCCCAGGTAGGCAAAATTTAATTAAACATATTTTTTGTTTGTTTATTTTGGCTTTCAAATTACTGTATTTAGTAGTTTTAACTCAGAGTGCGATTGGGAAATTTTGATTACAACCTTGCACCGTCTACAAATTTTCAAAGTGGTTAATTTTGAATATTAAGATGTCCTGTAAAAATATAAAATTAGGTGATATTCCTGTAATCGCCAATTCGCTGAAATGTGGTACAACTCGTGCTGTAAAAACATTAAATTCTATATTAGGATTCACCGAATTTGACCGTTCTTCGCGAAATAAAATAAGAAATTTTTCCACATTCCCTAAAGAGTTTAGAGTCGAAGAACACACAAAAAAAATTTTAACCGAATTCTCATTGCCTGAATTCATCTCAGTCGCTAATTTATTGCATTTAGACGTGGAAACAAATGAGCAAAATTTATGCAATAGTATATTTAAAGCTTTGACGAACTTAGATGAATTCCTACTTTGATTAAATAATTCAGAGACGTCCATTTCTGAAAGCGAGAACGTAGTTTTTTCTGAGAATCAATCCACGTTTCAAAAACGAACATAAAAACTCTCGTTAGACAGGTATTTTTCAACACAGGGAACGGACCAATATCTGGGCAGCAACGCGACCCTACCCAGTGTTCAAGGTTATTCTTTCATGCCGGCACAACAAAAAGTCTCATCTCTTTGGACGCAAAATATTTTTCCTCCCCATTTAAAAGATGCTTCCTTTACAGAGATGAAAGCCCAGTTTTGGACTTTATTGCGCGATATTGAAGAAAATTTTGATTTATTCCCAGCTATCAGTTCCTCTCAAAAATTAATTTTCGCAAAACGTTTAGTATGTGGAACTGCTAAATCATTTCTTTTTTCACGAACAAATTTAAATACCTACGAGTCATTTAAAAAAGCTTTAATTGAAGAATATTCGGATTCAGTTACTTCCATAGAGATTAACCGCGAATTAGAGAAAAGAAAAATGTTTAAAACCGAGACTTTTATGCAATATTTTAATTCCATGCGTGAATTAGCAAATAGATGAGATTCAAAAATTGACGAAGCATCCATTATCCATTACGTCATTAATGGAATTGATGGGCCTCGTTCAGATAAAATAGTTCTATATGGTGCAACCTCATTTTCCGAATTTAAGCAGAAACTACGTACCTATGAAACAGTCATTAAAAACATGGGAATACATAACTGTAATTCACCGAATTTTCTTTATCCATATGAAAGCTGAGGACGCGATTCTAAACAACAAAGCTTCCAAAGAAAACCCACAAAATTTAACGTTTCTGACGCAGCTAAAAATCCCCAACGTTGTTTTAATTGTAATGATATAGGTCACCTATCAAAGTCTTGTCCTAATCATTCACGTGGTGCCAAATGCTTCTCGTGTAATCTTTATGGTCACAAATCATTTGAATGCCGACGAACTAATTTAAATAATAGTTCTACACCACCTTCTGGTATAAATGCTGCGCATCAATTGCCTTCTTATATAAATATGTGTAAAGACGTAACAATTTTTGGCCGTAAACTTAACGGATTAATAGACACAGCAGCAATTTAACACAATTAAGAAATTTTTCTTACATAAATATAGATGCACCGCCACTGAAACAAACCTATACATTATTAACAGGTTTTGGTTTTTCTCGAATTAATGTGATAGGAACATTTGATTCTGAAATTACTATCGACGATCAATTTTTTCCGGTTACTATTTCTGTTGTACCAAATTCTTGTACAAATTATGACCTCATAATTGGTTGTGACGTAATTAAACAAGCACATCTAAATATACCGCCTACAGGCATAAAATTTTCACAAATTTTAAGATCCTCTGATAGTGTAGATGAAAATTTTATTATGACGATTTCCAACGATTCACCAACATTTGATATCGGTCCAAATGTTTCTCAACATAATCGAGCTGAAGTCGAACAACTGCTATCGACATACACGCCTAAAAAAACAAAAACTGTAAACATTGAGCTTGATATCGCTCTTACCGACGACGAACCGATATTTATAAGCCCCGACGTTTGCCGTTTGCCTAATAAGATATAGTGGACGCTCAAGTTGATGAATGGGTTGAAAATGGAATTGTTGAGCCATGTTCATCTCCTTACGCTAGTCAAGTTGTGGTAGTAAAGAAAAAAGACGGGAAATCAAGAGTTTGCATTGATTATAGATGCTTAAATCGCAAACTTATTAAAGATAACTGTCCTCTTCCTTTAATTGACAATATTTTAGATTGTCTCCAAAATGCTAAAATATTTACTACTCTAGATCTAAAACAGGGACTTTTCCATGTCGCGGTAAATGAAAGGAGCCGCAAATTTACTAGTTTAGTTACTCACAATGGACAGGATCAATTTAGACGAATGCCTTTTGGACTAAGTACTTGTCCTTCCACCTTTATGCGATACATAAATGCCATTTTCCGACATCTGATTTCGAAAAGTATTGTACTCCCATATATGGATGATGTTGTTATTCCCGCTGCTAATGAGTCCCAAGCCCTTGAATATCTAAAAAATGTTCTAGAGGTAGCTTGTGATTACGGACTTGAAATAAATTTTAAAAAATGTCAATATTTACAAAATAAAATTGAGTTTCTTGGCCATATTATAGAATACGGTAGATTGTTTCCTTCCCCTTCAAAAACTAAAGCTGTTATTAATTACCCAGATCTTAAAAATATTAAAGACGTTCGCCGATTTATTGGTCTTACTGGCTATTTTAGAAAGTTTTTACCCTCATATTCGACTATAGCAAAACCTTTGAGTGACCTCTTTCGTAAGGACTCCCCTTTCCAATTTTATACTGAACAGCAGGCAGCATTTCAAAAATTAAAATACTTACTTTCCCAACAACCCTGTTCTAAGTATTTTTAATCAAAATTCTCCCACTGAGATTCACACTGACGCGTCAATTGACGGTTTGGGTGCAGTCCTACTCCAAAATTCCATACATGACAATCAGTTTCACCCTGTATTCTACATGTCAAAAAAGACATCAGACAATGAAAGAAAGTACACTAGTTTTGAACTAGTAGTTCTTGCAGTGGTCGAAGCACTTCAAAAGTTTCGCATCTATGTACTAGGAACATCATTCAAAATTATTACTTACTGTGACGCCCACGTCAAAACACTAAGTAAAAAAGAGCTTAACCCCAGGATAGCCAGATGGGCACTTTATCTCCAAGAATTTAACTATACAATAGAACACCGTACAGGCTCAAAGATGGCTCACGTGGAAGCTCTCAGTCTACCTCCACATTGTATGCTAATCCAAAATAGTGTCTATCTTCAATTTCTCAAAGCACAACAGGCTGATGACCAAATAACAGCGATAAAGACGCTTTTAGAAACAACGCCGCATGATAACTATATCGTAAAAAACAAACTTCTGTACAAAACAGTCAATGGCACCGATTTACTAGTGGTACCTGAAGAAATGCAGGCTAATATCATTAAAACTGCACATGAACGTGGCCATTTTGCTGTTCTACGCACACAAGATTTAATTAGCAAAGACTTTTACATCTCACGACTTAAAGACAAAGTTGAAAAATGCATTCAAAACTGTGTTACATGCATTCTCACAAACCTGAAACGTGGTAAACAAGATTGCATGCTTAACCCCATAGAAAAGAACGACTTACCACTCCATACATTTCATCTAGATCATTTGGTTCCCTAGCAACAACTTCTAAGAAATATAAGCACGTTTTTGCAGTGATAGACGCATTCAGTAAATTTACATGACTGTATCCCACTAGGTCTGCGGACGCTGCAGAAGTCATAAATCAATTAGAAAACCAACGACATGTCTTTGGAAACCCGCTAGGATTATCACTGAAAAAGGATCCGCATTCACTTCCTCCGCATTTGAAGATTACTGTAATAAGCAAAACATCCTTCATATCTCCATTACAACTGGTCTCCCAAGATCTAATGGCCAAATTGAAAAACAAAATTCCACCATCATTGCTGTGCTGTCAAAACTTTCTGTCGACGATCCTGAGAAATGGTACTCTCACGTACCCCACCTGCAAGAAATCCTGAACTCAACTTTTCAAAGTAGCATCAAGATGACTCCATTTGAACTCCTTTTCGGCACCAAGATGAAGTCTTGCCAGGACATTGAGACAGTCCAACTTCTTAACGATGAGATTACAGCTCAATTCCAAGAACAACGTGATGCTCTCCGTCAAGATGCCAAAAAGCAAATCTACAAAGTTCAAGATGAGAATCACCGCACGTACAATCTCCGGCGCAGACAAGCTCATAAATATCAACTACACGACCTAGTAGCAATTAAACGCACTCAGTTTGGTCCAGGCTTGAAACTTAAGCAAAAATACCTCGGAACATACAAAGTTACAAAAGTCATGCACAATGACACTTATGACGTAGAAAAGTGTGATTTCGTCGATGGACCATCAAAAACGTCTACTTGTGCAGAATTGATGAAACTCTGGCCAAACCAACTTAACTCTACATGATTTCTCCATTAAAAACTGTTCACAATTTTTCTTCCTGTGAAAGACTTTCGTTATAGACATTATCAAAAAACTTTTTATTTATTTATTTATATTTGCTCCCATTTTTATTTGAATGACTCTAACATTTTCTTATTTCATTTTAATACAAATTTAAGTATTTCGAAGTACGAGTATCTTGCTTGAATATGTTCCTGTGTTCCTTATTCGAGATTCTTATTTCAGCCTTGATCTTATTTGTATCGTTAACATAAATTGTTTTACCCCAGTGGTAATGTATGAAATTTTTCCTATTTATCAATAGTTTCTTTAAATTTACTCATTTTTCAGTATTTTTGTAATTTTTCTTTGATGATATTTTGTGTTGTGTATAATTCTTTTATCTACTGTGTATATTTTTAATATTTTATTGCTATATATCTGTACCATTTTATCATTGTAAATAATCAGGCGAGGTCGCCTTCCCGGTCATGATGGCCGATGTAGGGTTGGATATGTGCGATGTCACAACCCCTCCCCCTGTACTTAGGGTAGAGAAGTCTACACTGAAGTCACACCCCGCCAGGAATGTCCGACTGAAGGACTCACGGGAAATGACGCAGACGGACGTTAGAGTCGCTAAGCTCTAGCCGTAGGAGGAAGACGTTCTCCTTTGGTGTTTAATATACTTTAAATATTTCATTATTCATTTTGTTAAATAAAGCATTTATCATTATTAGGTTGTAGTCATTTTCACACATATATATATATATATATATAAGATTATGAGATATCAAAGTAATATAAAATATGTAAAACTCTCTCTGGTGTATTTTAAATTTTTTTTGCAAAGCTTCAAATCTATAAAATATACAACAGAAGTTCTATAATGAAATAATAATAATAGAATTACACTTTAATTCTTTAAATTCTTCTTTCAGAATAATATATATATAATATTTAATAAAAGAGAGAACAGCAGTATGATGTTTATTTTAGTTAGAAAAAGTTCTAGAGGCCACTTCAAAACGTTTTACAAAATATTAGGGATTATAAGCAATGCTTCTAACAAAGAGAAACACTCTAGGATCTTGTGTGTGATGATACTCCAGAAAAGTAATAAAAAAAACTTTTTGTAATTGGTTGAAAGCATTGCAATATACCATCATGACAAAAATCGATTCTAAGTATGGAAGTCGCGTTCAGTTTCTCTTTCAATGTGGATACTTCTGTAAGAAAAACATTTCTGCAGGGTAAAAAATAAGAGGTTTGTAAACTGTCGCGGATACAGTTGTAGTGAAACGGTAACAAGCATTTCAGTAACTCGAATGTAGCAAGAATTTAATTAAAAGTGTTTACCGCAGAAAAAATCTCAAAGATTTTCACAGAGCTCCTGTAAGTTGATGGCAGATAAAAGTGGAATTTAGAATTCGATTTTATACGTCAAAGGAAAGAAAACTAGAGATTTTGTATGAGCCATGCGATTAAGTTGTAAGAATTATTCCGCTTATGTATTACGTGATTAAAGGTGATGTTAATTATATGTACATCTGTATTTCTGTTCTGTTTGACCAACTAATCAACTAATTTGTTTGTGCCTGAGTTATTTCTAGTTAACTCCCACAACGTCCTTTTTCGAATCTTGGAATTACAGCTTCTGCATTTTAGATTTATAGCATTGTGCGGTAAATCTAAAAATATATTTATGAAAAGTATTTGTTTATTGGTGTAATAGCAAATGATTGATTTTGTACCTTTTGTAATCTGGAAATTGTAATATTATCTTTAGTAATCTGGCAGTCTTTATAATATACAAGGGGTGATCAAATTAAAAGGTACGAAACGACATAAAAATTAAACAGTTAAATATTTGTATATTCCGCCAAGGGAGAATGTAGCGAGACATCTCGGGATGCCATTGGAGACTCTGACTGGAATCGGATCATGCGCGGGTGCCCGCATGCGCAGGAGAGAGCAAAGGCTCTTATAAAAAGCGGCGACCAAATGATGCTGCAATCCGTATGAGGACAGAATGGCGTTCGCGTTGCAAAATTCGACGATTGAGGAGCAGCGAAGTGTTATCCGATTTCTGACAGCGGAAGGTGAGAAACCGGCAGCTATTCATCGGAGGATGGTGACCGTTTACGGGGAGGAATGTGTCTCTGACAAGTCTGTCAAAAAATTGAGTGCGAGTTTTCGTGCAGGCGAGAGTGTGGGTGAAGACCAAAGACCATGCCAGGCATACACTGTCATTACGAGCGATCTCATCGACAAGGTAGACAACCTAGTGAGAAGTGATCGGCTTAGCACATTGCGAATGTTGGTGCTGAAGGTGGATGTCAGCTATGGAACAGTGTAGACAATTGTTTACGACAGGTTGCGATTTCGGAATGTGTACCGCTTCGGTTCCGAAGCAGCTCACCGACCAGCAAATAAACTGCGTATGGGACTAGCACTGCAACATCTGTTTCGGTATCATAAAGACCCCGTTTTCATGAAGCGGATCGTCACAGGTGATGAGACCTGGTGCCATCACTACGAGCCAGAGACAAAGCGGGACAGCATGCAGTGGAAGCATGCGTCGTCACCTCCCCCTGAAAAGTTCAGAGCCGTGAAGTCAGCAGGCAAGGTATTGCTCACTGTCTTTTTCGACGTTCAAGGTCCGCAACTTGTGGAATTACTCGAGCACAGAAAAAGCATTAACTCCGATGTGTACTGTGAGACACTCCGACGCCTACGCAGGTCCATCAAGAACAAAAGACCGGGGCTGCTCACGGAGGGTGTGGTTCTGCTCCATGATAACGCGCGTCCACACGTCTCCAGAGTCACACAAATGGAACTGGACAAGTTCCAATGGGAGACGTTGGACCATCCGTCCTACAGTCCGGACATGTCACCCTGCGATTTCCATGTGTTTGGTCCACTGAAGAAACACCTGAAAGGAAAGCGCATCAACTCGGACGACGTACTCAAGGACACTGTGAAGGACTGGGTCTCGTCACAGCCACAGGAATTCTGGGAACAAGGAATCCTGCGGCTTGTTCATCAGTGGGATCGTTGTGTTCCGGCCTATGGTGTATATTTTGAATAAAGTCTATATTTTTACTCACCGTGTCGTTTCGTACCTTTTCATTTGATCACCCCTTATATTTAGTTGAGTAGAACTAATAAAGTTGCCGATTTTATGAAAACGCTTGGAGTATTAACTTTAGGTAAAACACGTTAGAGATACTTTGCAAGCTGAAGTTTGAAGTTTAAGAAATCGGGTATGTTTCTAGAAAGCACGAAACAAGCATAATAATGAAATAATGGTTCATAAAGTATACATTCTCCAGATGCTGTAAAACAATAACAAGCACCACCTCACTGAACTGTAAGTTAGATACACTCTAAAGTTGTGCATCACCCCTAACGGAAGCGACGCACAGTGGGCAGTTTTCCCGATCTCGCGCACGGAAATTATTTTATAGTTTTAAAGTCTTCATAATTATATCTAATGATAAAAAATTATTGTAATTAACTCGGGAGCCTGCGCGCACTCGATACTAACGATAATGGTCACGCGGGGTGACTGAGTCACCCCAATCCCTTTTTTTATAATTATTTTTATTGTACACGATAAAAACTATAAACAACTTAATTAAGAGAAAACATACTTACCTACTTATGACTTTAAAATTTTTCTTTGAAAATTTGAGAAAAAATATCAACTAAACAGAACCAAGGAATTTCAAAAAAATGTGAGTGATTTTAATAAAGACGTAAATCACAGACACATTTCGCTAACATTATGGGAATGTTATTGGCAGGCAAAACTTCCATATGTTGCTCAAGTTATTGTAGTTTTATTGTCCTTTGATGATCGATAAACAGCATGTTGAACTTTTTTTTGCTTATGTATTTTCAAACGAACGAAGAATAACTTGTGCTACACTCATAGCTTCATATTTTTCTTAATGGAGTTATTTAGGTAGAATTTGAAAACTTTCCTTTTAACTCAAACGTTTCCTATTCATAGATTTTTTATATTTACTTTCGCTATCATGATTAATATTCTTTATTTCAGCAGGTTCTTTCCTTGCTTCATCATTTTCAACTTTCTTCAATATCATTTCTTTTTATTTTTACTCATTTACATTTATAAACCATAATAAGTCATACAACACAGCAATCAAAACTGCTAAGTTGTTCACAGGGAGAAAATATACTCTTGGAACTAAAATGGTTGCGCGGAGAACTCAGTCAAAACAAATACCTTAAAAATGTAAGAAAAACGTCTGCCACGCCCCAAAAAGAAGGAAATATGTTACAAATACATTTTAGTTCCCATGAAAACTGTCCTATAGGAGGGTACCGACAAAGTCATTGGTAGTGAGTAAACAGTTTTCCCAGATTTAACGACTTCGTGAGCCTAGAGTGACTCCGGGTCCCGCTCATAAAGTAAAGTAAAGTCCGGGTCCCGCTCCTGGGTTAAAGTAAAGTATTTCTCTTTCTATATATATTCTACCTATAAATAAAGCTATTAAGGGCTCAACAAATTTATGTCAGTTGTGAATTTGTTCAAGAATAAATGACTGCTAAGTGGACCTAGTTTTTGAATAAGGGTATTAACAGCAACATTAATGTGACATGTGGGAGAATATTTTCAAAAAGTAGGGTGGCAAATTAAGAAGACTCGGTACCCTTTGAATTTTTTTTAAAATTTATGCATTTGAAACTTTTATTTTAGCATTTCATATAATGTTTACATTCAATAAAACAATATGAGGTGTAATTTTGCACATATTATTCACACTATTTTAAAAATTTAAATTTTTTTTAAAAAAATTAAAAATTTTAAAATCCTACTCTTTCTGTGTTTATTAATATTTTGACATGAAATTTTTTGTAACATTCTTAAGGATGTTTTAAACAACTTTAGGGATCGATTTTACAATAACTTAATTGGTTGTGGAGAAAAAAATAAAATGTTAATGCATATGCTAAAATTTAACGAAAAACCCAATATCTCCTACATTTTAATTTTTTAAAAAAAAGTATTCAGTTTATAGCAAAACGAATTCCTAATTTTGTTACATGTATGATTTATAACACACAGAGAAAAAATGAAAGTGATGGGATAATAATTGTGGAAGGAGTAGCATTTTGAATGAACTAATGTATTGAAAAAACACAAGCTCAGAAAAACCATTTTAAAGTTTATACTTCTGAAAAAATTATTATTATAATCTTAAATATATTTAAATTACCATTTTAAAACATTACCTATACATTTTTCTTCAAAATAATTGCTTTTTCATATTAATTGAACCCATATTTTCTGTAAATGATACATTTTTAAACAGTAATAATGGCACATAAATATCAAGAAAACTCGAAGAAAACGTTAAAAAAATGTTTTTCTGTTGTAACACAAGTTTTAAAATCTTTTCCTTCACATAATATTTAAATATGATAAAAAGAACTGAAATTATAAAATTAGTAATATAAAATGCCTAAATTAAAAATATTTACATGCACACATTTTACAAAAAAAAAAAAAAAACATTATTAAAATACCTCAGAAATATCCTGCTTTATATGTAACACCTTCCTTTTTTTTTAATTAATATTTCTCTTTTTAAAATAGCTTTTTTTATCAATTTGCGTGCATGCTGGTATTTGGTGTTTTTCCGTCTGATTCTGAATAATCTTTTACGGGATTCGAGCATCACACCAAGATCATGCGAACATTTTCCCAAAGATATATATTTAATGCTTTTTGCGTCTCTCTCACAGTGCGTAGAGTCCCTTTGTTAAATTCACAAATTGCTTCCATTACGGCATGTGCAACTCTGTCTTTGGACACAAATATCTCCTTTGGACACTGACCAAATCATGTTGTGCAATCTTTCATTAGCGTTTTGTGTTCCGCAATTAATGCACCTTTCCAAAAGTTCATTTGAAGCAAGCCGTTGATAAACAGAAAGGATATGTGTGGCAAAAAACTTTCATTAATTGGAGTCCCAACATGTTGTTTATGCAGACCTGGATTTTGTCCTTTTGCTTTTGCGGACTGGTAAAAACACCATGAGTCTGCACCGATTGGACATTTCGAATGCTGAGGCTTTTGGTCTGTCAAAATGCTGTGATATAAAGTAGTATATATTGCTTTTTTCATGGCGGGAACATTGCCTTTGTTTTTTAGTATAGCTTTTTGGTAGTACAAAGTTAATTTTTTAATCGTTGACTCTTTTAATGTGCCGTGGCCTTCTCCTCCTAATAAAATTCCACGGGCTCTCGATTCCTTGACAGCATTTCGTAGACCAGTGCCCAACCTTTTGCTGACATGATTAATGCACTCCTCTTTTTTTATCTCAGTTTTATCCCCATACACATTTTTTTCTGTTAAATAGTTGAAGGTTTTACAATCTCCATCAGAAAATAAGGTGCAATAACGAAATCCCAACGCTTGTGATCTTTCCCAGAGGATCAATGTAGCCTCCATTTCCATCGAAGTTGATGAGCCGGAATGATTATCATCACAATCCTTACTGTGTCCTTCAAACCAAATGTTATATTCTGCACTTGACTCTCCAAGTTCTCTTTTTGCTACAGAACAATTGCGACATACCTTGCACATGACTTCAAAATCAATTACATAGCCTGTAGGTATATCAATAACACAAGCTATGCCAATCAAAGATGTATGTCCACGCGTCAACCAGCTATCATCAAATGAAACACTTATATCCACAACGGGAACATCAGTTGGTGCTTTGTAAGCATTTCACACTTCACTGTGTACTCCTTTCAGCAAATTCTCTGCAGCAACACCACAGGCTTTGTGAAGAATTTAGTACATTTGCAATTAGTTCTCGAGGAAAAAGGAGATATATTTACTGCCATGCAAAATTTTTCAATTGCAGAGTAACGTTTTCCAATATTAGAGAATGCTTGTGTGACACGTAAATTAATATCAGGAACGGTATTACCCTGCTTTTCATTAGACGTTTCTACAGCACAAACTTTTTCAGCACAAGAATTGCAAGTTAAATTTAACACGTAGGAAAATCCTACCTTGTTTCCAAGAGCAAGCTTTAGAGTTTGCTTGTCACAGTCAGGGCATTTTAGTTTCATAAACATTTTGCTGATTTGCTCAAAATTCACAATAATGAAATTTCCAATTTCAGAATGTTCAGTTTTTTCAGGATAAGATAACTGCTCAATTCTGATGTTAGGAACTAATTTGTTTTCTTCTGTGACACATGTATTCACAGCATCACTACACCAACGTTTGCTGTTCATTTGAGCAGAATGATTTCTTCGTTTAACTCGTGGCATTTTTAAGAGAAATCTTCAAGAGATAATAATATAGGAAAGATAATATTGAAATCTCAGCAGTTTCAGCAACAGTCTTTAAAAGACAGCAATCAGTAAAAGTCTTAAAAAAGACTGTTTTTTTTCAATGTAAAACGTAAATAAAACTAGCACGATAACAGCAAAACAAATGAAAATAGCGCCAAAACAACAACAAATAGCTTGTAATAAAAGTTGTAGTCACTAAAAAATACGATAAAGCGCGTTGGAGTTATGGTTAAAACAAAGTAAAATTTATTTTTGAAAAGTAGTTGATTAAAATTAGTTTAAAATCACTGACACCTCTAAAAAGGGGGCGTGGTCGAATTTTTAAATTTGTTTGTTTACATTTTTCAAATGCAATTTTTTCCAACTTCTAATTTTCAGGCATAAAAAAAGTGATATATCAATCGAAAGGTAATCGTTCAAAGAATATAACTAAATAAAAATTAAAAAAACGATAAATAAGTCAATTTTGCGGTACCAAATGTTAACCAAATGTTAAAGAATAAATGTTAACAGGTAAACAAATGCTATCAAACAAAAGTACGCATCTACAAGCATTAACATTATACATATGCAATAAAAGTTGATGAGTATGATGAGGAGGGATATAGGAAAGGAGTTAAGGGAGCAACATAGAGAGAGCGTGATTGAGTGGGAAAGTAGGGTTTGGTAGTATTTGAGCAGTAGAACTGTTTATTGCTTGATTCCAAGTCACTAGCACAATATTCTCGGTACTCGTGTTGACACGCTCTCTTACGGAGAGAAATAAGAAGGCGGAACAAACGTCACAAAAATACCAACGGCAAACACTGAAAAAAAAACATAACTTTTAGAGTTGCAGGAAGTAGTAGCTAAATTTGGCATTAAATTAAAGGTCCATATCTACTCTATGTAGCTTAAGTGTTATTTTGATCAATCCGTGTCAATTCCAAAAGTTCTAGTCCATTAAACACAAAAAAGAACATCGTTTGGGGGAATTACGTATTGGGCTAAATGTTACGTTTTTACAACTTTGAATCAAATTTGAACTTAATTTGAGAGTCAAATACAGAAATTATTTACCCATAATGTGTATTTTCAAATAAAAATGATGCCAAAAGCTACAAAATCTTGTCCAGACGAAACGATAGAGCTTCCGACTGGAAAATGAGGTTTACAGGTGTTCTTCGTAGCCCCAACAAACCCGATCTAAATCGTCGACTGTTGGAGATTTCCAATCGTGTACTCACGAAAACTGATTAGAACACGGCTAGGGATCCTATGAAGACCATAAATTGTGGGTTGTTGTAAATTTTCGCGCAATTTCATTTTTGGGGTTTTCGTGCGCCAGATCGGGAAAACTGCCGACTGTGTCAAAATGGCTGCCTTTGCATAGGAAAAGGCTTTTTATGTATGCACATTTTCGCAGGAGCCCCTTTTTTAGATGTGTTAACTGCCTTTGGTTGATGCTACAATTGCAGGACGAAATTGCCCCCTTCTCCCATTGGATAGTGCACTATCACACTGGTCGACCAACAGGTGAGATTATAGGAGTAGATCGTGACAGCGCCATATGCACTCAGATAGTATTTTTAATGCAATGCAAGCGCCATTTGTTGTCCAAAATATTATTTATTTTTGTGAATATATCTCTCATGATTACTTTTCAAACCTCAGTTTAAACTGCAATTAATTTAATTTATGAAAAATAATATATTGTATTATAAAATAAATATGACTAAAAAAGCCAAATAACATTTTGACATGGTCTTGTTTTCTTCTTCTTTACATGGAACAAATTCTATAGTTTTAATTAAAAGAAGGTTTACATTTTTTAATAAAAAATAATTCAAATTTTAGAAAACATTTATACATAAATGTCTAAAATTCAGACTATTACAGTGTAAATTTATAAACTAAATTTTAAAATGCATATATACCACTGAAAGTATTGAATTCCTTCAAAATCACACTGTTGGTGAGCATGAAAATTTTTTTTAAATTTCTTTTCAAACAGAAAGGGCGAGTGAAGACTAGATTACAAAATGAGCAGATTAAGTCTCTGGTATGTACATTAGTTTCAGTCTCCCTTTAAGAAAACAATAAGTATAAAAAAAAAGTTGATTACAGAAAATTGAAAAACAAATTAACTAATTAAAATAACAAGAAAGACAATAAAACAATTTATAAAATAAAGCCAAAAATAACAAGAAAATAAAAGTAAAAATTATCCAAAATGTAATTTTAGTTTCCATATTACATAACAGATGGCGCTAGCATTGTATTAAAAAACGATCTGGTTGCATATAGCGCTGTCTCGATCCACTCCTGAGATTACCTCCATGAACATCTCCCCGAACGATGGACGCGTCACAGACAACAACATCCCCCTTACCAATTAACCACCCACAAGTCCTGACTTCGTGAATTCTTCTTGGGTTGTCTTCTTGAATATTTGTCCTTCCCCTTTTTTTGATGTAACGGAGCTGACATAGCGTATCACAACCGCTATCGATGAACTTGATCCAAATACCTTAACACGCATTTGGGCGGAAGTGTATTACCGGCTTAATGAGGGTTGAGTGACTGAGGGTTCACTCATATACCTGTAGTTTTTTCTAACAAAACTTTAAATAATCCCATGCAAGTCTGTTACATCCATAATCTTAAATTGTTCTTAATGTACAGTGCATTGGAACCTTCTTTATGAATCATCCTGCATTTAAGGTGGTTTTGATCTTCCATTCTGGAAGGATCTAATTGTTCAACAATGCAGGTGCGTAGTTGTTAAGGTAAGACTCTTTTCGATCACTTTTAGAAAAACAATTTTAAAGTATTGAATCAAATTGTATCGGCAAATATTTTGCAGTTTTTCCATCTACATTCTGCAATGAAAGTTCCATTTAATACAATCGAGTTCCTAATATCGAATCGAAATGTTTCATTACGTTTTTCTCAATTCTACAAATTGATTTCTTTTTCTTTCTTTGTCTCATTGTTATTAAGTCTTTTTTCACATCATTTCGCTTCAATATTGAATTGGAATTCTCTTAAAAGTAATGAATTTGTACTTAACTGTTTGTAAAATATTTCAATCTATTTTCAGTGTTTCACTTAAATAAACAGAAATGCATATTTGTCGGAAAAAAAAGAGTAACTTTTTGACTAAATTATTTTATACAGAGTATTTCATCGCGAATGCTATTTAAAACAAAGAAACAGAAGAATTTTCATTTATCGTTTGCATTATTTAAATAATGGTTGTCGTAAAGAATAGCAAAAGTGAAATATGTAGCTTCAGAATATTTTTTAAGTTTACATACAAATTTTTTTGTTATAATTTATATTTAATGACATTTATTCCGAAAAATATAATATTGCTGATAAACAAAGCTACATATGTATATATATACCAAACATCATTTATTCAGTTGTTCCAAAACGGTAATCATAGAAAAAGCTCTCAACAGAGGTTTGAATAGTTTTATTCCTTTATTAGATAAAATTCATTTTTTATTTTATTATTAGCTTTGAATTTCCAACGTACAAGAATCTATGCAGCGGAATTAAATTCTTTTTCAATCTTCGTTATTCATTATGTTAACCGAGGGCGTGTTTTGACTTCATTTGAAAGCTCATGTCATTGCTAATGTTGTTGTTACCACCTGTTCGACGTAGTCAGTTTGAGGCCCACGAAATTCATCATGGCAACGGGCTAGATCTACGATTGTCGTTAGACTAAGCTTTCAGCCCCCATGAAGGTGATAGTACGATTTTTCTCACACAACACGATAGAGGGCGACACCATTTGGACCCACGGATTTCGAGCACGTTCCCCGTGTGTACGCGGTGGGGGTATTTGGTGGCATCGAATCTAGGCCTTCGGTCTGGAGTCCGATGGTTTAACCACTAGGCTACCCACGGCCCTATATTGCTTATTTATGATCCCAGCAGTATTCTAAATAAGAGCATGCAGAAAACTCATGCATGTTTTATCTAATGTCCTTCTCTGTATCATAGAAAACTTGTAACTAAACGGAAGCAGCGAATTCCACCCCATGCTGGCCACATTATTCTTTGGTAAAACAAAAATACATGTAAATTCTTCCCTATACAGGGCGTTGCCGAATGTGACACCAACAAATTCAGAGGGGTGATAGTAGGCAGCATGGAAGCGACAAATCCATGCAAAACTTGGAGTCGCAAACCACGTTTAATCCATTCGTGAAAATAGTAATAATAGTAGTCGTCGGGAGGACATGTGGCCAGGCGAGGGAATAACCAAGTGAATGAGGAGATTTAGAACGGTGTGTTAGGGTTGAAGTAACCTGCATTTCTCCCGAAGTTTCTGCAAGTAGAAATGGTCACTGCGCTCCAGAACGTGTAGTTCTTGCACATTGGTGTACCAGCACAATTTTCGATGCCGATGCGCAACCACAAAGTGCTACAAATCCTGGAAGGAAGATTTATTGTTGAGTCTTAACGCCTAGACCGCTTGGATTTATTTTTCTTGAGCCATTTGAAATCGTTGTGTATGAGACGCAGTGTTTACAGTGGAGGATCCCACGTCACAGTTCCTCATCGCTACAGGTGACATGGCCATCACAACCGGATTGGTTCCGACAATCCTTCGTCCGTCAGTATCGGCTGAGCTGTGACCTCGCTGCCGCAACTTCGAAAAATTCCCATGATAACGAATTGTTGCATTTCTGACGTCCAGTTGCAATTTATTGTTCGTATTTTTGACATGTTTTACGTCTAATAAATGAATTTCTTATTGCCTCTTTCCTTCCACTAGATACCGTACCCTTTGTGACGGATTCTATTCGTGGTACTTCAACTAATTCGTATAAGGACACTATTCTTAAAATGGGTTTGCGGCTGTGTTCATCAAAGACCCATTTTCCGTCGGGAACGAGTGACGTCTCGACGGACAAGCAGTTTCTCGTGAGAAAGTATCCCAGGGCGGACACCCCGGCGCTGATGTCCTAAGGGAAGTCAACCTCTGAATTTCCTTGATCTAGCCAACAGTAAGGTGCCGACGAGTTCCCAAGCCAGCCTCCGGTTTCAAAGTACACCACGCGAAGGGGGACTTTCGACCAACAGAAGAATGGTTTCACCGAATACGCATAAACAGAAGTGACTATACATCATGTGTCACTTTCGTGGGCGGTACATATTCCACCTTTAAAGAGACTCAGGAATCCAAAAGGAGAGAGCGACACCAACGTAGAGATATGAGATAACTCCAACAGACTCTCTAATTCCAACTAGCACCTGCGCCCCAGCATTTTTCCAGAGCTCGTTTAACGCATCTTTCATCAGGGGAAAATATCGGTGCACTCCACAGCACTGCTTGTAATAGAACGTTATCGTACCGGCATAGACCAGCGGCAATACCCGCCGCGGCATGTTCTTAGTTAAAAAAATCGACTTGATTTTATTCAAATGTATTTAAATTATATCGTTAGATGTGTGAGGTTTTTGTCAAATCTCGGAATAGTATAAAGTGAACAGCGACCAGCATGTCATGAGGCTATTTGTGGAAGGAAATATCAGTGAATTTTTATCAACGTTTTGTAGTTCTAGAAGGATTTGCATAAGGATACGATTGATACGAAGGATTGGATAAGGATTTCAAAAGGATCATCCTTTTGAATGATCTTTTAAATTAGATTAAGATTTCTCCTGAGGTTAAATAATAATTCATAAAGTGTTAAATCCAAAATAAACTTATCTATTTTTAAGATCATGTCTGCTTCTCCTCCTCCTGCAACCTCCGGGTCGCAAAACTTCTTATTGTCATCTTAAATCCCCTCGCGCGATATCACACCCTTCATAACTGTTTTTGAGAATTACTCCGAATAAACGTGGTTTGAAACCCCTTGTTCTATGTTAATTTGCCGTCCCCAAGCTGTCTACTATCACCCCAATGAATTTGCCTGTCGAGTTTGGCAACATCTTGCATATTTTTACAGGTTAAAAGTAAAAAAGTGGTGAGAAAACACTAAACGTTTTTTTATCCAAGTAAACAGTTTTAATAATTTTTTAAATTGATACAATTTTGCGTTAAAAAAACAATTTTTAATCTTTATCGACTTAACCATCAAAATCACTTTTCCAATCATATTTGGCTAGTAAATCATTCATATCGTAACAAATAGAATTATGAAGAATAACTAATTTAAAAACGGAAAACTTAGATTTAAATTGTAAATGAAAGTATAATAAGTTCTAATTAGAATGGATTATTTATTACTGATATATATATGTAATAATCCCAGTAATATAATCCTTTTAAATATCTTTTAATTACCTATGATCCATCCATTCAGGACCAACGTTTTAGTAAAATGTTAGCCAGCCGCCTAACGAGAGTATTTTGAACTACACCAATCCACCCACTCAGGTCACACACATGTGATTTGAGCTCTCTATATATACTCCGAGACTCCTGGAAACCGTCCCTCTGTATTTGTCTGCCTTCAACATGTAGCCGGCTGCAGCTTGGTTTGTGTGTTATGTATTTTTATTGTCCTTGCCATGCTTTATGTTTAACATGCTTAAATGTTTCAAGATGTGAAATAAAACAAATTTAAATAATTACAGGACTGCCTCGTCAATCCCATCCAAGGAAAACAGCAACTATCGTAAATATTGATCTAAATAAGGAACATTTTACACTCGCCAAATTGTTAAATCCAAAATTATTTCATATATATACGGAATTACAATGTAATTAGAGATTTCAAAACGCTGTTTTAAAACTACTGGTTAAAATGAGTTGATACTTTACCAAGATCAATCAGGAAAATTAAATTTTTCCTGGAAAACAATAGATCCAAAATATGGCGATAGACGTCTAAAGCATTTAAATTACTAAGACGTAACATGTGCAGCACAGTCATAGCTATGGTAAAATGGTAGAGCACTGGTGGGGCAGATAATGCTTTGCATGAGTGCTTCATTGTGACTCTGATAGAGAAGAATCATTCTCTGCTCATGATCTGTTGCTATCAGAACGATGACTTTGGATTAGCAGCTACTAGGAAGACCTGGACTTTTTAAAAGCCATAAAGTTTGGCCTCATAACGTAGTAAGAACAGGTTAACAGTGGTACGGGATTCACGAGTCGTTTCAACTATAATGTCTTGAACAAAACTCCGTAGGCAATGGATGGCCATGGAACAACCCGATGTCTGACGAAACTCAGGGCTCTATAAATACGCATAATTGCAGGATATGAGCAATGGAGAATCCGTATCCGTTACAGCCGTTATTTTTTTCATTCTGAAAAGTTAACTATGTGGTGAGGAGACACGACAGCGTTAGTCGTCGGTTCAATTTTCAAGGTGCCATTACCTATAATGTTGCTACCAAGCGTTTGGAAGCACTTTTGAGTAACTATGCCCATTAGCACTTTAGAATCATAAGTGTGCGTATCGCATAATAGTCGTGCAACATGACACTCCACTGCACATTGCTACTCCAGAAGAGCAGCAGCTAACCACTTATTTTGAATATAAATTCATAAGAAGCCATTCTCCAATAGCGGGGCCACCACGTTCCCTAAACTTAAACCCCTGTAATTTCTGACTTTGGAAATACCTGGATGCTACTCATAGTAGGTGGACTACAAATCTGGCTGACTTGAAGGTGAGTAAGATAAACCGCATAGCACAGCACAGATATCCTCCAATCTGTCATGCCGTTTTACTCTTCCAACTGATAGCGAAACAAGGTGAAGGGCAAATTGAGCGTTACGCGTTAATCACTGCTGGATGTTTCTTGTTTTCTCTTGTTACTGTCACTGTATTTTTTTCTTTTTTTCTAAACATTTATCATTGTCTTTTCGCTTATAAACTTGTCATTAGCCTTTGAAGTATTTTGTATCATTTTGGCTAACAGCCTTTCTGGCATTATTTATGAAAATTCCATAAATAGAAAGCTAGAAAGCATAATTTTAAAGTTGTAAGCAAATTTGATGTACCTGTGATTCAGGTACACTTTCTTCACAAAATCCATTTAGATATAATATGCATTATAAAATAATAAATTTTCTCCATAAAAAATGTAATTTTTTTTGTATTGTGTGTAAAAACTGAATGAAAATTCTACATTTTTTGTGCAAAAATTAAGAAAATTTAAAATAAAATTTTATTTTTTTGAAATGTTATATATGAACAGTTTTGCATTTATAAATACTCAGTGCCGTTCTTAAATTATAAACCCCAAGGGCATTCTGGGTACAAAGTGCGTTGTGGGGGTTATCCTAAATTAATTACAAAACTTGTAGGACAGACATTTCTTTTTTCCTAACTGCTTAATGTTACATTGAAATATTTAGAAATAACTGTTTATGAATTTATAACTATTATTTTCACTTGAAAATAAATAAATATTCATATGTATGAATAATTATTATAATTTTTTTATAATTTTTAAAAAATGAGTTCCATTTAAACTAGACATCAAATTAACTCTTTAAATTCATTAAAAGCTTTTTCTTTGTGAATTTTATGACAATAAAAATATGTGAAAGAAATGCTGTAATACCCGGTAATGTTGATTTTAGAACTGAAGTAAAAATACTTTCCCAAAATTTACTTTACTTATAGTGCCGATATTGTGCCTATTATAAAATTTACAAATTTTCAGTAAAGTGAATGAATTTTTTTGAAAGAAATCTTACAAATTTTAGATATATTACTATTTCATCATAAAATTTTTTAAAAAATTTAAACCCATAAAAATTTTTAAATTTTTAAATTTTTACAAATTTATTATTTATAATTTCATTTCATTCATTATATAGACTGTTTGTTTGCCAACACTCTGTAAAATTTCAAAGCAATAATTAAATGCAATGGTTTTTATACAAAGTCTGCCTAAGGTTTTTATACATGTCTCGAAAATAAAAATAAAAAGTTATTGATTGTTAATTGCTCATACAGATTTATTTATAATTTAAAATGGGATTTTGCTTCATTAACAGGTACATAAATATACAGCTAAATCAATATAAAGTTTTTACCTCCATTGCTTTTAATTTAAGTTGTTGAGAACCATTTATGTTCGGTCAGTAGGCTAAATTATCGGTCAGATTACCGATTTTGAGTTTTTGCTATTTCTGAAATCTATAATTCCTGACCTTTTCAGGAATATAACATATACACCATTTTTTGAATTAGAAGAATGCCAAAACTATTCTTAAAAAACCATCAGCTGACATGCCACGCACACTTTTGACAGATATTTGCCTTTTAAATATCCTGAAACAATTTCAAATTTTTTTATTTATTCATACGCAATTAACGTTAGATAACAGTATAACTGCAAGTTTAACTGTTAAATTTTGGAGCGCAATTTCTAGTTAAATGTTTGGAATAATTTAAAGTTTAAATATAAATTTGTTTTATTATAACTAATGGATAATAAAATGTAATATTTGTGTGTGTGTGGAGTATCATAACAAGAATTAGTAAGTAGTACAGAATACTTACCTAGACAAGGTATGATTTTTTTATAAAAATTACTGTTTTCTAAAAAAAAATTAAATTTGCTTGTAGTAGCTAAACCTACTGCATGCATGGATATATACTTGTGCGTACTGGAGTGAAATTCTTGAAATCTTTATAAAGCATTTAGCTAGAAATCACATTTCGTAACAAAAAATTATATTTTTGATAATCTCCTAATTATGTTATACAAAACTTATCTTTTTTTGGGGGAAAAAAAGAAACTGAACAATTTATTTTTAAGTTTCATTTAAGTATAAAGATAGTGGTTTATTTAATATACAGATAAAATCTTGAGTCTTTATGTATTATAGTTTCTGAGAAAAAATTACAAAAGGTATATTGTCATTACAATTGCAAGAAGCTCTTTTTTGTTACATACATAAAAAATAAATAAATTTCAGATTTAAAAGCAGTCTTCTTGTGGCTGTTTTACAAAACAATTGTCTATAGAAAAACTTGAATTCCAATACTTTATAGGAAAGAGTTGTTACTATGTTAACATTTTATAACTATAATAAACCATGTAACCATAATGAAAACTTTTGAAATGTTGTATAATCACACATTCCAAATCTTTACTTTTACATATTGATACATTATTACAAGGCATTCATGTGGTTTTTGGTCAACTTGGATGTAAGTAATGCATCACAGCTGAAAATTCTCTCAGGATTGATACAGAATTTGAGGGAAATCATGTAAATGCTACAAAATATATCGTTAGGCAAAAACTGAAAAATGCTATATTATATATTTTCTGAGCAATTTAAGACATTTTTGTTTTCTATTTTAGTTAAAATACATTGAGAAAATACCAGTGTTTCATAAAATGGGACAAATACGTGTTGTAATTCATTATTTTTGTGTTGAAGTGACTTTTTACATTAGAAACGCAATTTTCTCAAAACAATATTTTTAACACTGCTTGTACCTTTTTCTCAGAATCTGCTGGCTGAAGGCACATGTAATTTTTTCTGAACATAACTGATATGTAACTATATATACTGAGGTGAGCCTTTTGTAATTTTCCCAAAATATTTTGCTAAAAAGTAGTTATCGTAAGAAATGACAATTTTTAAAAAATTGATACTGATACTTTTACGCTTAATTTATTTTTGAAAAAAATAAAAATTATATTTGAAAAATCTCACTTCAGTATAAATATAAAAGTAAATTTACTATGCGAACAAAATTTGAATTTTTATATTTAAGATTTTCTGAGAAAAAGGTACAGAAAAAAAGCTCAAATTAACATTGTCGGTATAGGGGATACCGATTAGCCTTACCTTAAAATTACGTTCCTTAAACGTCCCAGTTACCTTAAAATTAGAGCGTTTTGAAATCGAACTTTAATCATAACACTCTATATATTTACATACGGCGATTAAAATTGCAACACCACGAATGAAAGCAAACAGCAACATTTTACTTATTAATTGTTTACAACGTAGTAAGAGCATTACTAAATTTGTAGGCAACTTGAAAGGATCCGAAATTAATACATCCTCTAACAAATATAATAGGGCTCTAACCCGAATAGGCATCGAATTGAACAGGGCTTAGATGACTGTAACAGAGAAACAATTCCATTCAACGGAAAATCTATGCAGCTCTATATCTCTTGTGATGGCGACTCAGTTTCTAAGTAACAAAAATTAATGGATGTTCTGAATAGGTGGTGTAGTCGCGTTAGTAACTGGTGGCCAGAATTGTCTAGTTGAGGGTTTGAATTTTGTTTCCACTAAAGACCCACAGTTTAGAGAAGCTGATATATACAAAATCTATTCAAGCTCAAAACTTTCACGTTGGTGTGGTGTGAAAGTTAAGAGAATAAGGTTCCAATTCAGTGTCGTCCTTTTCACTTGAGCGAAAATTAAAATTACGATATTCGTCACCAAAGTGAGTGAGTGAATAGTTAAGTCCCACTGTTCAGCTACACGAGGGCTTTTGGGGACGGTCCGCGTAATTTTGAACCATGGTCAAGTGACGCGAACGACACCTGAACTGTCACCCCTCTCTCCTAACTACCACACCCCACCACGGGAGGATGTTCGAGCTCTCAACAGATTGAACGTGCATCGCTCCCCTACACGGCGTGTCTTCAGTGGTACTGAGATCAAACTCATGACACGCTAGCCACGATCCGATGCCTACCACGGCCACATTCGTCACCCAAATCACTCCTGTTACTCAATACTGAAATTTTAATAAACACTCATTCACCTACCTGCTGGAAACTTTTTGCATTTTTATACTGTCATCTTTTCCTAAGCGAATTATAAATAGGATAACTAAAACAGTTCTAAATATATTTTTGTGATTTAATTTTAACTATTTATACATATGAAACTATTGACTACTTATAATATTTCTTACAAATTTCAGAGACCTTATGTGTCGTTTGGTTATTTTTACAGACCTTTTTAGTTTTCAAATATAAGGAAGAAAAAAGTAATCTATACATCCCAGCATGCTACATTTCCGGTCACAGTTTACTTTGCCTAACTCATAATGATAAAGTATAATCTTCAAAAACGAAAACATCATTGCTTTCTTTTACCATTGTACATCATATGTACGTGAGCTAGATAATGATCACTCTTTTTCGCGATAAGCATATAATTCATTATGAAGCGTCTGATAAATTCTTTTCCCAGAACTGATCAATTTGGCTCCTATGTCTAAAAATAGCCGAGAGAATTGAAATATAATCATATGTTAAGGAGCGCTCTTAGGAATATGCGACATCAATGATAATAAAAATTATCATTTAATACCTTTACAAGAAACAGCGTTTAGTATAGAAGTCGTGTTGGAGTTAATTTTCTCTTCAACTAAAAGAATGTGAATGGAGTTTCATTGGAGTTCTTATTTAAATCATTTTCAAAAAAGTTTATTAGTTCCGATTGATTCTGAAATTATGATCAGAGAATGCCACCTTTCTTACTACGAAGTAAAATTCTTTGACTTATAACGACCATTAATTCTACTTTTTCTTATCGTAACATTTAAAATTTCTTTTTAGTAATATTCTCTCGTCTTGTTTCATACTGCCGGATGGGTGGCGTGGTTGGTTTGTCGCTGGCCTTCTGCACCCAAGATTGCATGTTTGACCCCGGTCCAAGTTGGTGAATTTTTGTGATGCAGAAAGTCGAAAGCGACCATGTCGTATGATTATACGGCAAGTAAAAGATCCCTAGAGTGTCTGTTTGGCTTGAGCGCTCTCGGCAAAATTAAATCCTGGCACAAGTTTTCATCGTCAGAGCTCAGGTGCCTCCCTCTGTGGGGAAAACTGAGAGTCAAAATTACCTGCGGTGATTGGTATCCGACTATACGGCGCAGCATTAAAGAGTGATACCAGCTCTTCGGGATGTACTAGGTCTGCAATGGTAAAAATACCAATCCGCTGCCCATCGGATAAAAAAAATGTTTCACACTGCTTACTATTAAATAGGGTAGGTAGAGACCGCATAAAAAGAAACCGCGCAAAAGAAAAATATTCGAAAATTTCATAAATACTTACAAATAACAAACAACTTAAATGACATACTGGAGAAATTTTCCTTTATGCGACGGAGATGGACCACATAAAAAAATCAAATTTAGAATATATGTCAATTATTTACGAAATTTATCAGAATGTACTTCCAAACAAAGTAAATAATTAAATTACACGCGGAAACATTTTTAAAACATTTAATTTCTCATTGTATGCATGGGGAAGTTTTCACAATGCACTTACATAAATAACTGCTACTCATGTTAATCCAAAGCTCCCTTACTCCTGTCATGGATAAGTTCAAAAACGCTTTTGTTAGTTGAAGATTCAATTTCAGTTGATTTATTCTTTAGCATTATCAAATTAGCGATAATTTTTTGCGACGATAGTCGGTTTGTCAGGTGCTTGCAAATGTCACGATAACCAGAAATGGATAATTAAAGCTCCTTTTGGAATTTCAAACTCCTCTCAGAAATTGTACCCATTTTAAGAAAATTATTTTCTTATTTGTTGGAAAGCTGCATATATTTTATCTGCTGTCAAAGAATCTGTTTTTTGCTCTCCGTCTTCATAATATATTAAATTACTAGCTGATCCGGCCACGCGTTGCTGTGGCTTTGTTTTAATACGTTGATTTATAATATCACCCTAAGTTATTCAATGCAGTCAAATTAATTTTTGATTACAATTTTGGAGAGTTGAAATTAAACTTAAAACAGCGAAATTTTTTTTTATTTGCATTTCATTCATATCTTTTTTTAATATATTATAATGCATGAATTACTTACGAAGTTGTTAGTAACAACACATGAAGGTTCAATATTATAAATGAGGTTAATAGTGTTCATTTTTAGCAATTTTTAGTATTTTTTTATCCTTCTAAATTATAACAATAGCTAACTTTTATATAATTAATTGCTATTTGATGCAAAATATTTTTTGGTAAATTGTATTTTGCTTACAAAATTAGATTCTGTGGTTTCACCACACGTAAGCATGCAAAGTAAATGTAGTTGTCCATCTGATAAACATGGAGTTCCAAGTGGACATTGCTTAGCTTTAAAATTTATTAATGGTCATTGCGAAAACCTAACGAATTGGGAATTGAAGCCTTTTAAATAGTATTGGAGATTCTGAAGATATCAGTGGAATGCGTGGCAACAGGACGATTACTCCTTTAAACTTTACAATCAAATTGTTGCTACAAGAAGATTTTGATGACCAAACGTATACCATTAAATAATAACGTGTACCATAAAATCTATCTGGATTTAAGTTGCGTAGCAGAATAACCAGTGGACCAAAATTCAACCGATGATAGTAAAGTTGCATTCCTAATATATCCAGAGAATTCAAAAACTTTACAGTTTCGTTTTCACCCATAATAGTGTCGATTGATTTAAAATGCATTGGATCACCTGGCAACACCTCTGCATCTGGAAGTTTATTTTGTCAACATCAACATTTTTCTTCTGCTCAGATTAACAGGATTACAGAGTCAGTCATTACCTATATAATTATATAGCATATCCCCCGGTAAAAGACTCTCAATCAGTTCCTTTTTTGTCTGAACAACAGTACAGAAATTGTGTAGCAATATTATACAATGTGTATTTTCATGTAGTTCCACTTCACTGTTTCTAATATCCAGCAGTTGGTTAGAAAATATTTGCATTGATTGATCACCTTACAATTCAACTCGTGTGCTTATGGTCAGTCGAAGTGTTTCAACGTTTTGCCATGAAAGCAATTGTTATAAATTTACTTTAATCCCGTGTGCAAAAGTAGAGCAAGGAACTACTTGAATATCTGTCGGAAACTACCAGTGAGTAATAGGACAGCGCCACCGAATAATTTTTTCGTTGCCATTTAAATCTTACAAAGTACTATGTAAAGCTTTGAGTGAGTGTTAATAAGCCATAATACGCACAATTCAGATTATGATTGAACGCCTTTGCAATACCGTATCCATTCCGCTTTTTTTAATGTTACGCAATGCATCTAGTTTCTCAGGAATGTCTAATGGCAGCTGGAATTTTGAATGCACTGCTTGTCCACCATTTAAAAAAGTTGCAGTAATTCAATGGAAACATAGCGAAATGTCGGTGATACAGCCAAGCTGGCACCATTTTGGGCAACCACGTTGGTAATTTGGCGGTACAAAAGTTGCTTTTCTGTAGGGAAGCTGCAACCTGGTGGGAAGCTGCAATAAAGAGGATATCACAGAAACCTTCTCCACAAAAAAATGCATATGCATGCCAATTTTCATAGTGATCAGTTGAACGGTGTTATACAATCATCTATTTTTATATATTTAGATTAAATCTGTGTAAATGTGGCAGAATATGTTTTGCATTGCTTCTTTTCAGTTAATTAATTATATTTTGAAATCTTTCATTTTCGATATGCTTGCGCTCCCCACGTAGGGTTATCACTCCCCCCCCCCCAAGGGGAGTGCTCTCCAAAGTTAAAGAAACACTGCTTTACTCTTAATTAAGGAGAAAAACTAATTCTTCGAAATCAGAATTGCAATTTGAAACTTTTTAATATAATTTCCAGTAAAAGTCTGTGACTTAATTTAATTTGAATTTACGTATACAGGATATCCCGTTAATAGCGCCCAAACTAGATTCTTTGTTGGTAGTTTTTAAAATAAGCTTAAATAACTGCACCGGTACGATCCACAGTTTTCGAGAAAAATACGATCCATTCTGAAGCAAAGTGAGAACTATTAGCTATGGACCTCATAATTTTGAGCTAATGTAAAGAGCGACGACGTTATTTAAGCTGCAATCCTACGCCATTTCAACGCTAGAACTTCGAACCACGACAAATTGAACGTGAGAGCCCTCGACTGGAGGGCTTTGGTGACACCTGGACCTATGACTCGACAACGCTGAGCACGTGACCATTAGACTCTGCTGCGGTTACTTAAATTCTATTTGGTTTTTTAATGAACGTCACTCTTTAAAGCAACCCGATGGCCCTATCCTTGATTAAAAACCAATAGATGTAAGTTAGAGTATATATAATATATAATTTAATAAAATAGAAAACTACTTAATACTTAATAAGGATCACAATATATTCAATTCTCAAAACTTACTTTAAAATTCTCATTTCAAAAAAATAAACATATTATTCTGAAATAATATGTGCTTCTATCAATCGTTAAATCGATCACTATTCAGATATTAGGCTGTCTGATATCGAGTTTCATAGCAAAAAGATTCAAACGTATTTCAAAGTTTCGGGTATTTTATGTGAAATTACATTCGGCTGTCACAAATTACTGCCTGGGGTTGATAAATGCATCTAAATGATAGACTACGGAATCTTAATTCCCCCCCCCCAATCGCTATCTTTTCTGATAAGTGATGGTTCCATCGTAAACTCATTTAAAAAGGCAATAAAAAATTTCAGTCGATAATTTCTCAGCTCATAAAACTTACTTGATTTCGTTATCTAAGTAGGTTTTTATGTGTCTCTCTTAACATTTATCTATTGAATATATTTTATTACATGTAAATCACGTTGATTAATACTAACTTAATGTTAATCAATCTATCTCTGTGAAAGACCAAATTGTGTTGCAAGAACTATTTTTGACATGGAATTAATTTATTCCGAGTATAAACACATTTTGTTATCAAAGATACTTTCAGAAAAATGGCTATCAAATTATTCTAAGATGACTTGATTTGATTTGGATTAAAGTCCCTCTAAAGGATGGAATAAGTCCAATCGCAATGAAATGCCAAGTTTTTAACCACGGTTAAGTGAAATACCCGAAAAGGTCACTATAGCGTACCCAAAGAGAATATTTCGAACTCCTTTTCACAGACCAACAGATTTTTCATTTTTACCATAAACATTATTCGTTTTCTCTTTAACATGTTTTTTTAGAATGTAACCCCCCTCCCCCCATAAGAGAGATGTGTGCACGCTACTGGTATGGGTCACCCTCATTCTCTCCCCTAACTCCCCTTTCCCCATATCATGCGAAAACTTAAAATTTCTTTTAAATTTTCGTCAAAAGGAGAAATGAAACACACACAAAATTTCTCGAAAAATTGCAAAAACAAAAAATTCCATGTAGTAGTTGCATGGGTCGGCGTTTCACGGGCTTTTACCGAGTGTAAAACTTAATCCCCATGTTAATATCCTTCTTCCTTCATGACGCCATCATTTTTGTGTTTGTGAGTAAGCAAACGATGTGAGTGCATGGCCCGGTATTACACGGGCTTTCTCATTTAACATTTCTCCTTCCCTTCACATAATCAACACTTCCAATATTCTTTTCGAAAATACTTTGACTTCTTTATTTCTTTCCCCTCCGCTTAGCCCGGCGTTGCACGGACTTTTACCGAGTGAATAACTTAATCCCCATGGGAATTTTTCTCAGGAGGATGGCACTTCTCTCTCTCTCTCTCTCTCTCTCTGTACGCACACTTGAGTGATTTCTGTAACTATGTCTTTGAAATTCCCTTTTTCGAAATTTGTTTACTTCTTTTCTTTGAGAGACAGGTTCCTTTCCCCTCCATTTAACCCGGCCTTGGACGGACATACTCGAATGTTTAACATATTGCCATATATAAAAATTTATCTTCGCTTTTCAGGTCAAAACTTCCTGGTGTGTGTGTGATTTCTAAATTAACGTCATTACATTCCCTTTTTCAAAATTTCGTCCACATCTTTCCGATAGCAGACACGTTTTTTTTAGTGTAGAACTATTTTCCCTCCCCCCTCAATATAAGATTTGTCTACAAATTTGGATCAATGACTTATAAAAAACAGTCTTGTTTTGTTAATTTTTTTTAAATTTAAAGCCATAAAAAGAAAACGATTGTGATGCTGAGAGTAAAAAAAAATCATCATTTTTTAATAATAGATAGTTTTTAAGAATCTAAAATAATAAAATCATTTTCAGGTTTTCATTAATCAATCAATCGTTACGTACAGTTAGCTTAAAAATGTTTCTAATACCATTGTCTATTATTTTGTCCAAAATACTAGACAATGTACTTTTTTTTTAACAAATAATTTAGTAATGAAAGAACAAAAATACTACATTCTTTTTTCAAAAATATATTAATTTAAATCCTTTATCTATAAGTAATGGATTAAAAAATCTTACAAATAGCTATTGAAATGATTTTCTTTTTGATCGTTTGAATGATTAAACATATGTAAATGTAAAAATAAAAAAAACACTATAGGGGATGAAGCCAAGACATATATTAACATTAAATAAAAAAAAACATTCAAAAAGGAAAAAATATTATCTGATAAAAATATTTTAGTATTTTTTTATAATTTTATAGTTTTTCTTTACACTGTGTTTAGTAAATTATTTAAACACGTATCTGAAAAAAAAGTATATCATACAAAACTAACATATTAATTATTTTATAATAAAATTAATTAAAAATGATAATTTTTTATAATTAATCGTGACATATTGTTTGCTTAAAAAATGGCCGTAAAAGAAAAATTTCGCTTATTGATAAACAAGTGATAAACAGTGGTAAACAAGAAGGGAGGGGGGGGGGAGGAGAAAGCTTGCCGAATTTATTTTTCCACCCATACTCTGTAAGAACTCAAAATTTAGAATTCTCGTGGTGGTTTCCCACAGTTAATTATTCCTGCCCTTTGTCAATTTTGGCTACCGCTGAAGACCCGCCGTTAAGAAGAGGGATAGACGTTTAATCTGGTGAGAGCTCAAATGTCTTAGCGGTGGTGTGGTAGTTAGGAGAGATGGGAGCCAGCTCAGGTATCGTCCTCGTCACTTGACCATTGTTCAAAATTGCGAGGTACGTTGCTAAAAGCTCTCGAGAAAGTGAACAGTGCGACTTTAATGTTTACTCACTTTTTTAGCAATTTTTTAGCACCCGGAAACGAAAATATACCTTTTTTTAAAAAAAATAATTGTATGTTGAAGAAAGAAAAATAGAAATTTTTAAATTTACAAAATTCCACAACTATATTAAATTTTGAATTAAAATTGTGAGCATATTTTTTGAAATATTTGACAAACGGGAAAAAAAGTTTCATGCAATTGTCTTTACAATTGAAGAAGTTATTAAATTTTGAGCATTTTTTAAAAATTCCTAAAAAAAGTTTTTGGCATTTTTATTTTTTAAATCACTGATACTAAAAGACCAAAGTATGATTTTTTAAAAAATCATTTTCATTTAAACGCATCGCTACTTTTCCGAGTGGTTACCAACACGGACACTTGCGATATTGTCAATCTTGAGTTTATGAATTAAAAATCATCTAATGTAAACAACACGGCACAGAAGTAAGTTCGTCAGATTAACAATAAATAGAGTATAAGGCTTTCGTAACTAGAATCTCAGACTCCGAGAGCTAGTTTATCCCAAACAGCAACAGTATGTCTACTACCAGCGACATTACACATCCAGCAGCACTTCTTGCCTACTTGCATCTGAATCCGTTTGGTGCAGAAGGCTACACAGCGATAACATTTCTTCAACTGGAACGTTGTACTATAAGGGGTCTCAGGGGTGTTAACTTTTTCTGGAGGGCTGAAAATATAAACAATATTCAAATACATATAACTTTTTAAAATCAAAATTAAATAATTCGAGTCTTTTACACATTATTTTTTAAAGGAATGGGGCTTCAGAAAAGTGTAAAATGTTTAAAATATAATTATAAATTTTAAAAATTATAAGCATATGAAAATAAGAAACTTTTTTATAAGAAATATTAATTAAGTTTTACTGGCGCACGCTATTTTCTAAAATAATAGCGTTTGATGCATAAAACTTTATAGAATTATAAAAAATGTATCATACACTTTAAGCTCTAGTAAATTAAGAATAATATGTCTTCTGTATTTGAAAATATTTGAAAAATATTGAAATTTTTTTCAAAAGTTTTGAAATTATAACATTTTTATTTTTTAAAAAATATAATTTATTATTCTATTTTTTTAAATTTACTACGGTGTAATAGAGATACATTTAACTTTATAAATCAACTTATTGCTAGTAATTAAAGCTAATACTTTTGAAAATAGCATGCGCCCAGTAAAACTTAATTAATATTTCTTATAAAAAATTTCTTATTTTCGTATGCTTATAATTTTTTTAATTATGATTATATTTTAAACATTTTACACTTTTCTGAAGCTTCATTCCTTTATAAGTAGTGTGTAAAAGATTCGAATTATTTAACTTTAATTTAAAAGAGTTATATGTATTTGAATATTGTTTATATTTTCAGCCCTCCAGAAAAAATTAACACCCCTGAGACCCCATAATGCAACGTGTGGGCTATTGGTGATGGATCTCGTAATTTTGAACCTCTGTCAAGATACGAGGACAAATACCTGAGCCCCACTCTAAAACCACCACAAATTGCCAACTTGAAAACTTTGTCACGATAGATATAAGGTGCCTCAGTCCCTTTAAACAGCGGGTCTACAGTTGGCACTACAGCCTAAGCTCATCACACGCTGACCACGAGCCCGTCACCGCAACCACAAGGGTACCACGGCCGCTTTTGTTGGAAAACACTTGTAACGGGTTCCATTCATGGTACTTCTACTAATACTCTAGGGAAAGAAATTCTCTCTCTCTCTCTCTCTCTCTCTCTCTTTAACAATAATATTAGCTTAAAAACCGTTTCCATAGAGATGACTTGATTGTATGCAAATGTAAATGCTATTTAAGCCCTGTCATTTGAGAGTGAGGTTAATTGGGAAATTTCAGAATAATAGAAAGTGAATTGGGACTGGGATGTCGTGAAGCTTGAATTCGATATTCCTCTTAGAATCCACCGTGAAATGTGGAAGGAAATAGCATTGGGTATGTACCAAGCGTGGTTCGAGAAGGGCACGCATAAGACAACGGTCCAAGATGAGTCATTTTGAATAATCTCGTAAGCTATATGAAGAATTAGGATTTAAGTTTGCTTCTACAATCAAGCTATAAGTTGTAAATCATTCATAAAGTGTTCGATCTAAAATAAACGTATCTATATTTAAAATCATGTCTGTTTATTCTCCGCGCCCTCCTTACACCTGCAACCTTTGGGTTGCGACACACTTGTGTCTTCGTTCATCGGTGAAATATAGATTTTAAACATTGTAGGAAAATAGTAGAACAAAATATAACGGAAAGAATAAGCCATTTAATTTACATTACCTGTTACTAACAGATTGACGATATTTAAAGACAAAGCCCGCTTATTTATACAGGGTTATTCGTAAAGAAATAAACTCTGTAAAACAATAACAGCCAAATACACGTACCACTTCAGCGATCCATAAGGTAGACGTGTTCTTAAAGTTTGAGTCTCTCCCCGGACTGAAGTGACGCAGACAATAGTCTCAGTGCAACATATGTGAGATTCCTCTAAGGTACATAGGTAAGCATAATGCACCTGATTTTTAAGAGTAATGTCCACAGCAGAATTTGTTTTAAATTTTAAAAAAGCACACACACATTCTGAGGAATCTTATTACTTAAGCATCTTTATCTAATTATTACATGTGAAATTTTATCTAAATTTCACAATTAGAGCAAGTATAACACTAATAACTGTTTCAAATTCCATGAACACCAGGTGATTGTATGTATCATGTGGCTGTCCTAATTTAGCCCATTTCACAGTAGGAAAACTCAGTACTTTTCTATTCTGCCGGGGCAAATCTCGCCAAGCAGGCTTCATTGATCTGTCAATACACAATATACACACAAAAATATATTAACAAATATCAGTTCTCCTTGGTTTTTCATACATTTTTTATGCATAATGAAATAGTCGTGACTGATAAGAAAAGACCACGACTCAATTTGAAAATGTAGCGGTGAAAGGTTACCAGCGGGATTATTCCGTCTGGTGTTGGTTGTATAATTTTTGGCGATTTTATCGCCTCCGCCGGCAAAACGAAAAAGTACCTCTCCTTCTATACAGGTCAATTATATATAGTTCCTCCTTCAAATTACTTAATTAATCTATCGTTGTTGAAAATTAATGAAGTTCCAGAAAGATTTATTTTTTACATATTAATAATAACTGCACAGTTTCAACTTGCAATATCTCTTTTTAAACAGCTAAACTAATGTTGATAAAACTAATATAAACAGAGCTGCTATATCCATGCATGCGCAGCAACACTGAAATCAAAATGAGCATGTTGTTGTTGCCGTGTGTTTTATACTGAGATATATATGAAAGACGAGAGAACAGAAACATACAGTACTAACACAGAAGAATATAGACATTTTACTACAAATGATGATCCCAGCATACAACAGAAGGGGTGCGCTGCTTTCTATTCGAGACGGGAATCCATTTCAGGCGAAAGTTCGCCTTTTTCCCCCGAAGATACATCCATGCCTTATTAGGGATACGAACCCGAGCACACTCGGTCACAATCCGAAGGTCATATCCACCCTTCTGGCTGGGCGGCTCAACACTGAAATCAAAATTAGCAAAACATTCTAAACTGCATAAGTTGTCAGTTTCATCCGAACTTCGCAAGCCCTTTATGATGTTGTACCACTTACAAATAGGAATACATAAATTAATACTCTGCTTTTTTAGACTTTGTTGGAAAAAAAGTAACGTGATGTTTAGTAAATTTCCAAATCCCTGTATATAATAACTGGTACAAATGTATATAATTCTAACCAACAAATGTGTTCCAAATAAATTTTGAAAATAAAAAAAATAGCGTCGCAGGTATGATTTCCTATCTGCAAGGGAATTCAAGATGAGTGAATAAGTGCAAACCCCTTAAGGCTGTTTTCGGTCAATGTTAAAGGATAGGGATCAAACGGGAAGCACATTTGCGGCAGGAAAAAGCTCCAATAATAATAAAAATTTCTATGGGTATAAAAAAAATTATTGTTTAGAGGATAGTGTTCTTTGAATTTTGATTTTTGAAAAAAATACGCAGTTTTCAGCATTATTGCAAAATGAAATTGGAGTTTTCTATGTTAAAGTATAGGAAGTGAAAACGCGAAGCACATTTTAATAGAAAAAAATTTATTTTTTCGAGTAGAATTAAATAGTATATAAGAAAGCATGCTTCCCTCTTTTGACTAGTGTAGCCATAATTAAGTTTTATGTTTTTATTAATGAACTTTCCTAAATTTTAAGTTTATTCTGAATTATTTTTGGCGTAGTTAGGACTATCTCAAACAGATGGCACCACCATCGTTTTGTAAAACGAATTTTACTTGGCTACAAATACTTAATTTTGGCGATATCCTTCTGCAATATAGTCGCCAGCTGAAATTATGGTAACTTGCAAGTTGTGACAAATAGTGTGGAAAATAAAGAAGATTTATGATGTACACAGAGATTTAACATCTCAAACCTGATGAACTTTCCTATTTAGGAATGTTTTTAACATTTTCTGCATGTGTGCTTTAAAAGTTTAATTTATATACATAATTTATAATTATGTTGCTTAGATTTTTTTTTTTTTTTTTTTTTTTGCCTGTTATTGATGAAATGCATATAAAAATATCTAAATTCTGTGAAGCGACTGAATGAAAAATTGAAAGTATACTTATTTTATACTTGACCGAAAGTTATGAATTGACTAAAGAATACAAATTACTACTCCTTGAAGCTCACAATTTAAAATTTTAATCTAATTATTGTAATGCAATTATTATTATTTTTTAACTAACAAAAAATTGATTCGATTTTATATTTAACGTACAATTTTACCATTAAACCATTGGAACAATCATTAACCAAATCTTGTTTTCTAATTAAATTAGCAGAAACTTATTTTTTCAATTAATTTTCTCCAATTCTAAGCTGTACCCCAAATTCTCAGGCCGTTTTTGTGGGGAAAAATTAAAAATAGTGTAAAATATGTTATTGAGATATATGATATATTTACGAAATAAAAAGTGGCTGCGGTAGCCTAATGGTTATGTAACAGAATCGTGGCTGCCGTATCATATTTTAGCCTAGTACCGCTCAAGACCCGCCTTATAGGGGAGCTTTATTTGTCGAGAACTCAGATGTCCTACTGCTGGTGTGATGTGGCAGTCAGGAGAGGGGGTGGTAGCTCAGGTGTCGTCCTCGTCACTTGATCATAGTTCAAAATTACGAGGTCTGTCACCAAAAGCCTTCGAGTATAGCTGATCAGTACGACGTTAATATTCACATAACGAAATAAAAAAAATAAAGGTGAATTAATAAGAAATGAGTAATTAATTTATTATTTATTAAAAACTTTTAAAAATAAACGAGAACCAGTAACTTTTCTATCCGACAGTATCTTGTTCCGACAGTATCAGTTCACACAAAATAATAATCCACTGATTAATCTTTTAAAAACACTTTCTTTTAAAAAATAAATTTTCTAAATATGTAAACGGTGTTTTCATTAGTTCACGACAAACACTGGTCGGAAGTCTCTAGGAAAGAAGAGAAAGGTACAAAAAAAGGGGGAGGAGAGGGTAGGAAACTTTTATTGCTCTGGGGGTAATAAAACAGAAAAAAGAGCTGAAGAAACTGCAGAGTGTGAGGGGGGGGGGAGTCCTCTCTTTTGGTGATACTTGAAAAGTCTTCTGATGGGGTTTTGCGTAGAACAGGGATGGCCAACCCAAATGACCTTGCAGGTCACTTCGGAAAAACATTACAATTCAGCAGGCCACATATAAAAATATATATCTCTATGATAGATTTGGATTTATTACAAGCATTTATTGGAGTAAAAATTTAAAACAGAACGAATTATTATTGTTTTCATTATTTTTATATGTATACAAACAAATATATTATAATAATGAAAATGCAATGAATCAAATAATATTATTTAAATTTATTTGATTAGTGAGATATTTGTTTCTCAACTCTTTCACTGAGTTTTTGCAATAGATCTCAATGCATATATTTGTACATCGTAATTGATGCTGCAGGTTTTCATCCGATAAGTTTGAGCTCAATTTCCTGTTAGATTAATTTCATTTTCAAGTGAAACAAGTAATATAAAACAAATTTTAAAACAATTCCTACTTTGAATGAATGAATACAAAGTATTTTATCAACGATTGAAAATTTCAACAAGATATATATAGATATATGTATAGGGAGAGAGTGAACTTATAGCAGGAATTGAAAAAAAAGCATGATTTGTCCGAATTGTTGTAACAATGCACACCCGGTTTGGCTAGTTTGGATGAAAAACTGGTTTTCGGCGCCAACTTTTGTTATTGTTTTGTTTTAGCATTTTCAATGTTACAATAATGGAGACAAATCTAAGTTGGTGTCGAAAACCGGTAATTAATTTATTTAATTCATTGGTAATTAATAGATAAATATTTGAAAAAACTGTATTAGCATCAAGTGTCATCCACTACATAAAACAATACTATTATTTTGTTGCCAAATATGCGTTAAAATTAAATAATTTTATGGTTATCCAACGGTATCAATGTTAAATTTATATTATTGTATATTAAAATTAATAATTGTATGTGATTTAAAAATTGTATTTTAATCTATATGTATATGAGCATAAAATATATCATGCATTTTTATCAATGTTGATATATTTCAGAATTTGTACTGAGAAACGCTGGGGAAAAAAATTGTAATATTTTTTCTTTTGTTTGTACTTTCTTCATTTAAAAATTGTTTAAATATTTTTCAGATACACGTGATGCTATTGTACCGCTATTTATAATTAAAAGTAATGTAATGAAGTTATTATTTGCGCATTTTGTTTGAAAAATATTTAATTATATTTTATTGGTAAGAATTGGTCTTAGAAGAAAATTGAGATAACTCTTTGTTGATTTTCTATGCGGACTCGAAATATTCTTTTTGTGAGGAAAGATTTTTTACTTACTTAGATAACTAGAACCAAAAACGGAGAGCAATGTGCATACAATTTTCTCTTTTGAAGCAATTAAATCTCTCCAGCAATGGCATTCAATAAATTACAAAAAAGCTGTAAATTTATCTTTGGAGTTACCTTTCCGATTTTTTCGACATTTCGTAATTGTCCATAATTTTGGAGATCAATTTCAAATAAGATCCATTACAAATTTATCAACTTCCATCCTCTCAAAAATTGACACATTTGTTGAGTAGTGCAGAGTGCCACTGAGAATTGTGCCGCGTGCCACACGTGAAATAGGTTGCCAACCCCTTTTCTATCGCATGAATGTAAAATTGTATCATATTGTTTGTTCATTTAATACAGCATATTAAAACGTGAAATTAAGTTTTTCATTGCTTTAAATCCACCCATTCTTCCTTTGAAAATCATTTATTCAGAAAAAATTAAATACAGTTTCGTTCTCTACATCATTTATCTAGAGCATTGATCTTCAAACTGTGTTCCACAGAACCTTGGGATTCCACGAGTCACAATAAAAAAAAAATCGAAAAGAAAAATTATAAATGTTTATGCAAAACGGATTCAAGTTTTCATGAAATTCGTATAACCACAATTATCTAAAAATGATCTCATACATTAAAATTAAAAATTTTATTTATACATAACTTTGTTGTGAAAAACTTTTTAAACTTTTATTGTTTTATAATAAAAATGAATTTAAAACTTTCTTTCTCTATCTATTAGATTATGAATATACTATTGTTTGCTATCCCGAGTTCCACAAAGTAATTTTATACTAGTTAGTATAATATTCTGAAACCTTTTACATTTGTGGGGGGGGGGGACACCTATAATGAAGAAGATGGAACAATTTATCGACATATCAAGAGATTCAATGCTAAAATTTAAATTTAAGCTAGAACACCAAAATTTTAGGTTGTCAATTCTTGCAAAATACGCAGAATTTCTCACATAGCTGTGAACATTTTAATGCCATTCACAAAAATGTAATTAGTAAGTGAAAAATATTTCTCAACGCGAGTGTCTACAAAAACAAAATATGAAAAACGAATTAAACGTGTAATATGAAATGCTACTGCACATAATTTCCAAGGCCGACAGTTTGTGTAAAAAACGTGAACACCTATCTCAGTTACTAAATATGATACATGCGCAGGTGACATTTGGATCACAAATTAATATTATCAATGAATAAATAACATTATACTTACATCATAACATTTTCTAATAAGAAATAAAATTTTTAAAATTTTCTTTTCATATAACATCAAAAATATGTTTATCTATATATTTTAAATATTATTTTAAGATATATTCTTCTAAGTGTCGAATGGGATTCCCCAAAAACCAGTGCCGAATTACTCATTAGGTGGAGTGGGTGATTGCCTATGGCCCCACTCTTTTTAAGGGTCCCAAAAATAAAAAAAAAACCCAAATATTTAGCTATTTTTTGCTGTAAGAAATAGTTTTTATTACAGATTCTAATAAATAATTAGTGTTTAGTTACATATTTTTTTAATTCGCTGATTATCTGTTATTTTATTTGTGCAATGAAATATATTGCTAAAATGTTGTGTAATAAGATTATTAGGCTACAGGGCCCCTAGAACTGGACTGCTTAGGGGTCTCCATGTCGTTTTATCAAACACTGCGGAAAACATCTTACAGTTTTAAGGGTTCCGTGAGTCGAAAAGTTTAACTACTCTCCAGAAATAACTCTTCCATGGACAAGATTCACTGCGGTTTTACCCCCTCCCTCCCCTGCAAAAAAAAAAAGAACTACCAATTTTACGATTGTGACCCACCCCCCAATCCCCATTCCTTAGCGAGCGTCGGCTTTCTCTGAGGGGAGAATTTTGTTGAGAGGAGTACCCGAGAGAGAAATTTATTGCCCATCTTGGGAATCTTCAGAAAAATATTTGTGCCAAACATTTCGCAAAAGTCAACGCCATCTAGATGTCATGTAAGATGTTAAACAACTGACGGCCCTTCCCCTTAAGGGTCCCGTAGACAGAAATTCCAACTCTAAAACGATTGAATAGCGCCCTCTTCTGGAGGGGGGAATGGGCGTTCCTAAAAGAAGGCCAAGTACTCATGAGTACTGGTCTTAATGATCGGAGGTAAATAGTTCCTTCATAAAAGATAAATTATATGCCTTTTTTTCTTAATTTTCAATATTTTCTTGACTTTGAAATAAACATTTTTTTCAAGCTATTATTTTTTCCAAATTTGCATTTACTTGATCCCATTTTCTGATGATTATGTTCTGACAGATTGTCATGATGAAAGAAAATGACGTCACAGAATCATACAAGCCTCTTCTACAACAGTTGAGAGAGGATTTCTAAGTGCAAGGGAACTCGAGACAGGAACCCCCCCCCCTCTCTTTCGCCTTCTATTTTTGTTCTTGGAGGGTCCAGTTTACAACCAACTGAAGACTATTTATATATATATGACAACTGACCCCTCTTTTACTGCCCACCCCATGGCAGTTTTCAATTACATGAAACTGTGCCCGACATTTCTAGTTGTACAAAGAAAACTGCTTTTTTTCCGCTGTTTCGTTTCTGTTTTGAGGAACATCAGTTTTTCATTTGAATTTTATAAAAATATAAGTTTTAGTTATAAGGCAAAAACCTTTATCTATATATATATATTTCTATAATTCAAAACAATTTTCTGTGATATTCTTCAATACTAAATTGCATCAAAATCCTTTTTTAAACAGTTTAATGACAAGAGAAATTTATAAAATTAATGGAATGAATAGTGTAATGTGATTTAAATTATTCTCTTTCCTGAAATATTTCAGGTCAGTTCTTTATTTCCGATTCAGTTCAATAATTTTATTTAAAAACGGTTTAAGACATGTAACAAAAAAAAATCTTATATAAATTTAATAAAGTACAGTGGCGTAACTACCAATGGGCTAGGTAGTGCGTGCACAAGGCCCTTGAGCTCAGGGACCCTCACGCCTTGACCACAAGCAAGTCGAGCTTGCGATAATTTCTCCCATAATTGATGTAATAAATATAAAAGATTGTTACATAGCTGTAATCATGGCAACTCCATTGAAGTAATTTCAAAAACCTTGTAAGGAATTCCCCTAAATTCTTTCCTTTGTTTGTGTATAGTGTTGCGAATTTTACTTATTAAAAAGTTTATATTATTTTTCAATTTTTTTCATTTTTCTAATCTTTACTTGAAAATAAACATCAAGTTCCATAAAATGTCTTACCATACATCTAAAAAAAACTACACAGGAAGCTATTTCTTCTTTGGTCATTTTATTTTTTATAACAATATGATTCATAATAAGCTATTTTCAATGTTTCACAATCTGGTATCTGCAACAGACTGTGAATTTTGACCCCTCTCCTCTGTTTTTTTCGTGTGTTTTATTTTAAATAATTATAATAATTTTGTATTGTATTTTCTTGTTTGTGCATATTCCTTTTTATCATTTCCTGTCTATACATGTCAAATCGAAACCTGGGCAATCACTAAATTCACAAGAAAACTCATATGCATACATGTAAGTAGTTTGTAGCTTTTGCTTTCCTATGCTTCTGCCAGAGCTTGACACAGGGCCTGATGTTGAACCAGCTTTTTTGTATATATTTAATATATAAAATACTCTAATATATTTTTAATTAATAAAACTCCACCAATATTCTCTCTTTTTTTGCACCAAGACCTTTGGATACCTAGCTACGCCTCTGATAAAGTATATTGAGTATTGGTTTTTGGGACCACACAATTTTTTGGAAGAACAGTTTTAGTTGTTGGAATTTCTAATATAAAATACAGTTACAAAAAAAAAGGAACGAGTCTTACAGTAGTCGCATATGATGTGTAACATGACATGTTATCCTGGTAAATACGCAATAGTAGATAAATCTCCTGGAAAAAGTTAATCGGGTATGATTGGAAATAATTTTCTATCAAATAATTTTATCTTTAATGAAAATTTTATTTAATTAACACAAAGAGTCATGTAATTTTTTAGCAAAAATAAATATTTCTTGTTCAATTTGGGGAAGACACACACACAATAATGACTTATGACCTAAAATCTGCCACATATACTTGAGATTTTAAAAGTATTTAATAACCTTTGAAAAACGTCAATAACAGTACCACTGTTAGCTGTCGATATATTTCGGTTTGTGTTCATTTCGAGCTTGAGCTCATCATTCAAAAAAAGCTATGAGCGGACAATCGTAAAGTTACCCTGACTGACAAACAGATTTGGTAAAGTAGTAATTGGTTCGGGTCCGTTGTTTCTGAGAATTTGTGTTTTTGCAAAAAAAAAAAACAAAAAAAAAAATACCTGCTGCGCGTGGAGTTGAATTTTGTGCAATTCTTTTCGGCTGTACTCCTTCAGTTTTTTAAATTTTTTTTTCTCACGTTTCTTTTGTCGAAAATCTCGCATACATTCTGCTATTGGATTTACTCGTCT